>PDND01000163.1:0-66739 GCA_002572855.1 [Emmonsia] crescens | reverse complement strand
AAGCTATGTGTTCTGGTTGGTTGCAGTTAATGCACACTTCTTGTTGATGTTGATTGGCTGCTTCTTCAGGAGCAATCTCTGGGACTTGGAAGCCTGTTTGGACAGTGGAGACTCTTGTCTGTGTGTAGACATTAGAGTCTATTCAGTCCATGGTGTCTGTGTTATTCTTTGGTGCAGGTGTATGAGTGGCTGGGGTGTAATGTCTTCTGTCACTGTTCTGTATACTCTTGAGCTTGGTGAGGTGGTTGTTCAATGTTCAGAGTTGTATGTAGAAAGCTTTGTAAGTTGGGGCTTTGTCAACACTTACAAGGACTTGTAGCAGTTTGAAAGCCAGTGCTTTCTTCAGCATACTGATCTTCATTCTATCCTTCTAAGATTGACTGCCTGCTTCTAAGATCTTGGTGTCAAAATCAGGGATGAATGTTGTGAGAGGGATATTCCTCTGTTGGGTGCTCTGCAATCAATCTAATGCTTTTTGTTGTGTAGCAGTGTCTCTGAATAGGACATTGAGATGTTTAATGATGTTATCAGGTGTACACAACATTGGTTTGCATGCTTTCATTCATGGATGAAACTTTTGCTTCGCGCGGTCTCTCAATCAGCTGTTGATATATCAACTCTGATTGGTTAATGAATTAATGGTGTCTCTGTCTATGCTTAGTTTTGTGAGCATGTTCAATCTCCATGATGGGTAGAGAGTGAGGTTGAAAGCATCAAAATATGCAGGGGTGTCTAGGTGTTCTTTCAGTGGCTGCACTGCATTCAGAGGATTTATTTCTGATTTGGTTGGTGTTGGAATTGTCTGTGCAGAGGTTCCTTGTTGGGTTAATCATTGGATTTCCTCATATTGATGTTGTTGATTTGTGTGTATATCAGCTATCTGCTGCTGTTGCAATTTCAACATTGTTTGAAGTCACTGCAGCACTGTGTCTGTGCTTGTGTTTGAGGGTTCTTCCATGTTGTTGGTTGACATTGTTCTATTGTTTGTCAGATGTACAGTATCCATTTCTGTGTTTAAGAATTCTTTGGAATTGGAAGAAGTATATTTGTATGAATATTTCATATGTCTAGAGTGTCAGGACTCTCAGGTCTTTCACTGATGTTCTCTTCATGAGATCTTGTTGCAGGGTCAGGGTGACTGGCAAGCAAGCTTCTATCTAGTAGGGACTTGGCATCTGCTTAACTAGTTGTTTTCTTCTTATTCTCACATGTTGTTACGCGTTTGAATATCTCTTTTTAATGATTAATTGTTTCTAATAAGAAGATGATGAATGTTTTCTAAGTGTAATGGGCCTACGCCGAAAAGATCGGTATTAGATATAGGGCTTATATAACAAAATAGAAAATGTTAGAGAAGGAAAAGAAAAGGTGCAAGAATCTTGGTGGAAGCAGATATTTATATGTGTGTGAGGTGGAGCTCTGGGCGGGTCCTGGAGTGGAAGAATAGGGGCTTTGATGAGGGTTTCAGCCAAGAATCGGAGCTCTTGGGAGTGGAAATCCATGGAGTGTACGCTCTCAGCGGGGCGTAGCGGAATGGTCTATCAATCGGGCGTAGCCCGCTACATGTTATTTTCTTTTAACAGATTTAACAGTGAAGAGAGCTGTAGTGAGACTGCTATAATCTCACTTCAGTATGTTCAAGTGATTAATAGAATTATTAACAGAGCTTTTAAATGCTTCAGAGAGATGTTCTTGAACTGTAGATGTAGAAGAGTGAGATGATGATTTCACTGAGTCAGAAGAGCTCATATATTGAGAGTGTGATTTTATTATACAATGAGAATCAGATGAATTCATCATCTCTTCATTCTTATTAATTAAAGTAATATATTGCTTTTCTCTTCAAAATAGAGTTTAATTCAGTAGATTTCTTGTCAAATCAGGTTTCTCTAGTGTATTTCATCAATTAGATGCAGATTTTTTGTGTGTTAAAAAAGTCATCAAGCTAAGTAAATAGAGATGAAAAATTTCAAATAACACTGAAGAATTCAAAATAATATTAAAATAGTGACTTTTTTTCATAAATAAGATGATTCTGTATTGAATGAAGCAAGATATCTCTCTTTTTAATAAGAAATCATCTGAATTGACTGTGATTCAGTGCAAAACAGGTCTCATAACCTGACAGAAGGTGGCAAGCTTGATTGAATAAAGAGAGCTAGCTAGCAAGACAGCTATATGGTGGAAAACTAGGTCACGTGACCAGAGGGTCCGACATATAGACCAACCTTGGAACCTTTGACGCGAACTCTGATATCCAGTATGTACTGCTTACTATACTCCGTACTCTGTACTCTACCAAAAAGTACTTGAATGCTAATCTAGAACGAACTTTGCATTTCAATTCAACCTGAGAGAGAAATATATATATATACGTAATAAGTCCTGGTATGAATTACTAAAGGAAGAAGAAGCAAACAACTTAATTTATTTCTTCATTTAGTTCATCCCACCCATCCATCACGCGTCACTTTATCTTTAAAATTTAAAATAAGGGGTGAAAAACAAAAAGAAAACAAACAAATTAAAAAAAGTTAAAACAAACTAAAATGTCCCATGATAAAATTTGTTTTTGCCAAAGCAAAAACACAAGAAAAAAGGGAGGTCACAAATGACAAACACAGGGAAGAGAGATTCAACGGGTCAAAAAGGGGGGGGTCGGTAGTACATAGGCGTTGCGAGAGGGAGAGGGGGGTCGTAAGAGCGAGAACACCAAGTCTAACTGACAACAAAAGAAACAACAGGGACTCAACACCATTTTTCTTTAATCATAGAGACTGTCATCATTGCCCGCATCGCCGAATCCACCCTGGCCACCAGCCGCAGCATCCCCTTCTTCCCCACTCGGGAACCGGAAGAAGTTGCTCCCGCTAGAATTCTTCATGCTCTGCGCAAACGCCTCGTACCGCCGAATCTCCACGTCACTCACAGACCGTCGCGCCATCTGCATCGCCTCCTCGAAGTGCGCCCGGGTAAGCTCCGGCACGGGGTCCTCGGCATCGACGTCCTCTTCCATCTTCACGTCTTCACCTGCCGCCTCGCGCTCCTTGGTTCGCTCGATGTCGATCGCGATGGACTGTTTGATGGCCAACTTGACAGCGCGCTGGGTGACGAAGCCTAGATCGGCGCCGGAGAAGCCGTGGGTTTTGCTGGCGATGAATTTAAGGTCGACGTCGGAGGCTACTGGGGTCTTGCGGAGTTGGGCCTTGAGGATATCGACGCGCTCTTCCTCGTTGGGGAGGGGGACGTAGACTAAGGTGTCGAGACGGCCTGGGCGGCAGAGGGCGTTGTCGAGCTGCTCGGGACGGTTAGTGGCGCCGATGACGAAGACGTTCTTCTTTGAAGTCATGCCGTCCATTTCTATACCGAGAGTGTTAGTGTGGTGAATATTTCCAACGCAATAGTAATTAGGGGATTAGCATACCTGTCAAAAGCTGGTTGACGACACGATCAGAAGCACCGCCAGCATCACCAACAGATCCACCTCGAGATTTGGCAATAGAATCCAACTCGTCCAAGAAGACAACACAGGGAGCAGCAGCGCGGGCCTTGTCGAAGATGTCACGGATGTTGCTCTCAGACTCACCGAACCACATACTCAACAGTTCAGGACCCTTGACGGAAATGAAATTGGCCGCACACTCGTTCGCAACAGCCTTTGCAAGCAGCGTCTTACCAGTTCCAGGAGGACCATAGAACAAAACACCTTTGGATGGTGAAAGGCCAAACTTGAGGAATTTCTCTGGGTGATCGACAGGGTATTGGACGCTCTCGATGAGTTCGCGTTTGACCTCGTGCAGGCCTCCGATATCTTCCCAGCGGACGTTGGGGACCTCGACGACGGCAACCTCGCGAAGAGCGGATGGGTTGGAGACGCCAAGGGCAAAGCGGAAGTTTTCCATGGTTACTCCTAGTGAGTCCAGGACCTCTGCGTCAATGGTATCTTCGTCCAGATCAATAAGATCCATCTTCTCACGAATCTGTTGCATAGCAGCTTCTGAACAAAGAGATGCAATGTCAGAACCAACGTAACCATGGGTTTCCGCAGCAATAGATTCCAGATCCACGTCTTCGCCGAGCTTCATGTTTTTTGTGTGAATCTGAAGAATCTCAAGACGGCCAGTAGGATCGGGGATACCGATATCGACCTCACGATCGAAACGACCGAAACGACGCAGAGCGGGATCGACGGAGTTGGGACGGTTGGTGGCAGCCATGACGACGACATTTGAGCGCGCCTTCATACCGTCCATCAATGTGAGAAGCTGAGAGACAACACGACGTTCGACTTCTCCGTTGGTCTTGTCACGCTTGGGAGCAATGGAATCGATTTCATCAATAAAGATAATGGCGGGAGAGTTCTTTTCAGCTTCTTCGAATGCTTTCCGTAGGTTCGATTCCGATTCACCAGCCATCTTGGACATGATTTCAGGGCCGTTGATCAGGAAGAAGAAAGCACCAGTTTCGTTGGCAACAGCACGAGCCATCAAGGTCTTGCCGGTACCGGGGGGACCAAACATGAGAATACCACGAGGGGGCTTGATTCCGATAGATTTGAAGAGTTGGGGGTGGCGAAGAGGCAGCTCAACCAACTCACGGATCTGAGCCATTTGTTTCCGGCAGCCTCCAATATCGTCATAGCCAACATCGTTCAGGCTACCCTCCTCGTCCTCACGCTGGATGGGCTCACCTTCGCAGTGGATGACGGTGTCTTGGGCAACAATGCCGTATTCTGGGGGATCCACTTCGACGACCTTGAACTCGACCTGACGCATACTAGCTCGTACAGTGAAAAGGTCACCTTGTCGAACAGGTCGGTAGGCCTCGCGGAAATATGGGGCAAGGAAAACGTCAAAGAGGGAACCAGTTAGGCCTTCAACGGTATCTGAAATGGGCAAGACTGCAATCCGTTTGGCCTGTTTTATTGATGTGATCAGTTTCGTGTCCAGTAAACAGTTTGAGTTGGGTTGGGATGAACATACGTATTTGATATCTGGACATGGGTGGACTGTGATGACATCGCCATGCTTAACTCGCAAGTTGTGTCTGACGACACGGTTTATGCGAGCGCTCCCATCATCCAGGTCGTCATCAGCCAAGACAATCAGGACAGTATCCCTTCGCATTTTGCCCTTGACCAGGACGGTGTCGCCACGGAAGAGCTGGAGCGTTTCCATGGTGTTGTTGGAAAGGGCAATGATGGAGTTGTCATCGTTAACCGCGTCAGTGACACTTGTTGGCCACAACAAATCAGTATGATATGCCTTTTTCCACTAGTTATTTTAGAGAGACTCACAGTAGGGTGTTTGGCTTCTTCTTCTTTTTTAGGATGGCTGTGGATGTGTCGAGCTCCTGGAGAGGACAGCAGTTAGCGCCACTGGGGCTCAGCAACCAAGTTGGCAACAGCTCAAATATAGGCTCACCTGGTGTTTTTCGGCACCTGAAGGGTCGCTGGAAGAGGATATTAGTATTTACTGTATGTATAGAGGACGGGGAAGCAGGCACGAAAACATATAGGTCCTGGGGGGGGAAGAATAGATAGATACTCACGTCAGGTTGACCTTGCGCTTAGCGTGATCCGGCTCTGCAGGCATGTTGGAAGGAAACGAAGGAAAGAAAACGGATGTAAGTAAGTTGATAAAAGGGAGGCTAGGGAGATAGAGCAAGTAGAAGAAGGTAGTAGTAGTAGTAGTAGTTGTTGTTGTTGAGTGGTAGTAGATGTGTGTGTGTGTGTGTGTGTGTGTGTTGGAGAGGAAGAGGATGGAGGATGATGGGATGAGGTGTGGTGAGGTGAAGTCAGTGAGGCTAGAGCTATGGGGAACTCGGAAGAAAGATATGACGATCCAGGCACCCGCTGTGAGACCACGTCAAAAGGCCCACACAACAATGCAGGACAACTTCTTCTGTGATTGGGGCAAAGGACAAAATGATAATCAGAATAGAATAGAAGAACAGGCAGAAACCAGTGGAAGATATAAATTAATTAAATTGATCTCTGCTTGTTGTCCTTTGATGTTTCAAGGTTGTTTTGATGTTTGTTGGACGGGGAGCCCTGGAGCTGTTAGGTGGCTTAGTCATAGGTTGAGGTCAGGTGACTATGTTGCCTCCGGGAAAATTCAGTCCCAGCCAATCAGAGGCCAGCATTCGAGGTAGAAACAGGTGGAAGACGCTAGAGCCAACAGAGAGATCACGTGATATATATCCACTACACCAATGGAAGCCTGGGAGAGAAAACATATCAACATACAGACTACTAAATATCAGATATTGGACTGGCATACATATGTATGCGATGGGCCAAGTCTTCTCATATACAGCTGGCTCTTTGCCTATGATGTTTGAGCATCATGCGTAGTACGCCAGCTTACATGCAACAATCTTCTCAGTACTCTGTATATCCACTAGATATACAGATATTCTTGAGATGAACCTGTTATGCTTTAAGGGGTTTGGCTTCCAAACCGTGTTTTTTCCTCTCTCCTTCATCCGCCAGCAGATGGCTTACTGTGCCTTTGGAGTTCGTTCCTCCTTCTATGGCACGGGACAAAGGGATACCCTTTGGCATGATGCTCCAGTATGATTCCTGGGTAACTCCGCCTTATCACATCGTCTCTTATGCGATATTTTTTACTTCTGGGCCTGCAAAAATGCCACTTTACTCTATCATGACTCGAGGAACCATTGAAAAGCAACCCTGAGGCGGCCTAGGGGTAAAGCCCATTCAATTGCTCTAAATTCCAGTCAATCAGCCGATGAGCTGGGGAATCCCCGGCACATTTATATTACATGGATGGCCCTGCCATGATCTCCCATCGGCCGCTTTCTTCGTACCAACTACGGTCGAAGGACTCGGTTGAACTAGAAGGAAATAGAAGGAAAAGAAAACTTGAAGAGAGCAGGCAACCCTTCGATGATGAAGGACGTGTATCCTCATCGCCGGTTTCTCCCTATATTTTCCTTCTTATTGTTTCCTTCACACGCACGGCTTACCCTGTCTATGAATGTATATATAAATATTTAGCAATCTGCAAAACTCGGGGGCTAGGGATGTTAAAGGTGATTCATACTTTCAAAGTCCATCTCTGTTTTAACCAATTCCCGACAAGGAAACCATGGAGCCATCAGAGAAAGAAAATGATTATGATACCACAGACCACAATATCCCCATATCCTCTCCATATACTACTCCACCTCCCAACTCCACTACCGCCCCCTACCCATATTCCTACCTCTGCGCCGTAACCAACAAATTCACCCCCAAAAAGTTCTCACGCAGCCTCCGAAACGGCCCACCCATGTTCCTCATCGGTCCCGCCATGATCCCCAGCGTGTTAAAATACATCCTCTCCGCCCAACCCTCTCTCGACATAGCCCAGGACATGACCCCAGCAACCTTACACGCCCACACTCTCTACTGCGTACGACCTCTCCCGAAGACAGCAGCCCTAGATACAACGTATCTCGTACCCCTGCAGAGCTCCTCCACTACCTCGTCCCCTCTCACCACCGTAACCGGCCTCGTAATCTTCAACCTAACCGCCGCCCAACGCAAGTGGCTCCGCCACTTCGAGGTGGCACCGTTTAAACAGCTAGTGCCTGTGCGTGTTACCATATATCTCTCGAATGGCGAGTGCGAGATTATCGACGCCGGTGCCTTTGTCGAGATAATAAAAACGACAGAGACGCCTACAGCAACTACAACAACAACAACCTCCCTCTTTACTTCGCCCTCCGCCTCCGCCTCCGGCTCTATAAACTGGCTCCTAGCCAGCGACATGCAACAATACCGCTGCGACGCATGGGATATTACTCCCTTCCTCGCGTCCACGCTGTATAAGCGGATTACGGGAGGGTTTGAGGTGTGGGATGTGGAGTGTGGGGATGGGTATTTGGAAGGGGAGAGCGAAGGCGGGATGGATGAGTCTGAATATTTAACTGCTGAGGAGGAGGTGGATAGGGAGTGGGAACTGGATGAGGTAGAGGAGGTGGATTGGGATGAGATTGAGATGGAAGGGGGCGTGGAGGGGGAGGGGAGCGGGTGGGGGAAAAGGGTTGGCATGGGTGTGGGTGTGGGTAAGTCGATGTGGGAGAATTGGATGATAGGGTTTCGGAGGTATTTTGGGGATTTGTGAACTGGGGGAGAAGTTTTGTGTGGTGATGTTCATCAACAGGTGGCTTTGTACATATGCAACTTCTCATTTCACGCTATTAAATGTTTGGAGAAAAAAGGTTAAAAGAAGTTGAAAGGGGGCTCTGGATATCAATAAACTACGCACGATCCTTGGTCTACATGTAGCAGCAACAACAAATCCAAAACGAAAAAAAAAAGAACCCTTCTTCTTTTATATCATATAAACAACTTTTTACTCTATGTTGCTCTAAAAAGTAAGCTCTTCTTTAATTTTGTTACGATGAAACTCCTGCTTGCTGAGATCACAAAGCCCATATCTTACATTAACTGATATAAACTAAGTAAGTTACCAGTTGCCAGTACCATTATCAGTTAGCAATAAGATATGAATATGCTATTAATCAAAGTTAACACAAGGGAAAAAAAAAACGAATAGTTGAAGTCGATGTGGCAGGTGTTGGATTATCCAAGGCGGCATCTTGTCTGCGTAGTTGATATCATCTGGATGTTCGTGAGCCGAGAATCTACATAAAAGTCCCCATAATGCGAATGGAAATGAGAGCGGTACGAAGACGTGTAACGAGATTTGGTTGCGGTTTGGACATCGCGAGTTGCTGGTGTACGTCCGTGAGTGGTGAGTTGCCGGTGTTCAAGAAGAGGTTTGGCCAGCTTTATTGGACCGAGACGATGGAAAGGTTGGACCGTTGGAATTTTCATATGAAGGGCGTTGCGGTCGAGTTTAACTTTGTAGGCATTCATTGACGAGGAAACGAAGCGGTTGTGGTAGGATACACTGAACGTTGTCGCCTTTGTGAAGATCGCTATGGTCAACATGGTGCTGGGTTATCGGCCTGTTGCAGCTTATTATTATTTCAGAGAGGCATTCAAGGACCCCGTCATGACACTCTCAGTTAAAGCCTTTCAGTGGTTGTATGAAATGTTCTTGAAATATGAGGAACTGAGTGACCTTATACAGAATCTTTTCAACAAACTCCTTGATATCGGACTGGTGTCATATCAAGCATAGAGTCCCAGAGTTGTGGGATGCGTTTATGCAGCGGTCTCTTTCTGAGCCATTCTTCATCATTGAGATGATGGACCTTGCAAAGACAAAGCAGCATGGGGGTGGGAAGTCCGACTACTTTCGAACATTTTTGTCTCTCATGGATCTCGAGTTGGAGCGATGGATTGAGCGGGTGCCGAAACAAGGAGATCAGAGGTTCATAAAAAGAGAGGAAGAACAGCTTGAGAATGCTTGCAGATCTCTTTGCATTTTGCATTAGGCCTCTTGTGTTCGAAAATGAAGAATGAAGTAGATGAGTATCTCTGGCACATATTAAGTATGAAAATCAATCGGTTTTGTATTGGGAATAAAAAATGGAAAATGAATTTATCAAAAAAATGGGAAGGGGGGGTGAGAAGGGAAAGAGTAGTTGCACGGGAATGTTGTAGCTTTTAATGGAATACCCAGATTAATCTATGAACAAAATAGAATAAACCAATATCAAGCTCCAAACCCCAATACACCTAAACGATCCGTGCATTTGCTATGAGTTTGTTCCATGTACAGCAGGATGATAATATAGATCATCAGTGTATCACGCTCAAAAAGAAATTCCGCCTTTCCAGCCAAAAACAACTCCATTATGGTGCCGTGATATTACCTAAACTCCTCCAAAAAAAAAAAAAAAACACCGTTAAAAAATAAGATAGCAAGTTGATTCATCGAAGACTGGGAAACGGTGGAAAAGATATGAAGACGGAACATAATAAAGGCCTTGAGCGCCCATCATTCCAACTCGTATATATTAGGTGGAGGCGGAGGCGGAGTAACAACGAAACGGGGTTCAGCTCGTCTAGCAGCGGCGTAGGCTTTCGCTTTCGCTGGTTGGAATTCTGTCGACTCCAACTCTGCGGGTTGTGGTACCGGTAAAGTCTGGTCGAAAGGGTAGCACCCTACTAGAATTGGAGAGACGGGACTATGTGTACAACAGGGATGTGGGGTCGTCGGATAATGCACGGATCCTCTAACATATCCAAGCGAATTGGAGTCGTTTTTGGGGGGGTAAGTGAAGACAGGGCTAGGAAAGCGTGCAGGGGCACTCCCTGGACTCAAAGTTGCCTGGGGAGAGGCTGGACTGGAGCACAACGGTAGGCACGGAGTGGACATATACGAGCTATCCCCAGAATACACTTGGTTTGCATATAACAAGTGTTGCTGCTGAGACAAGGCAGGGTACGCCTTTTCGTAGATCGTTGGTTCGGTCTTCCCCTTTAAAAGATCTGCCTTAATAATTAGCCGCTCAACTAGCACCGCATGCGCTTCCTTCAACGTCTTCTTGACAAAACTAGCGGCGAAGAAATTGCACCGCATATCGACGTCTTCTCTAAGAAACAGTCCTTCCCGTGGCACATTGGTCAGACCTAATTCCACGGGTTCCCGCGGTTCCCCCGGCATGTTCCCACCCACAGTCCATCTGTTCCTGATATCTAGACCCGTAGGCGCGTAGATGTGTGTTTGTAGGCCGCGTGGCAAATCGTGGAAGCAAGCTTTGTAGGTGACGTTTCCCCTTATTATGCCTCCTGGTAGATAGTGGATCTTGTCTGTCAGTTCATACCAGATGCAATGGAATTCGTCGGGCGGGGCGTTGGGCGGGGCTTTGCAACGCTTATGTCTGATTACGAGCGGGTTCAGCTCTATCATCTCGCTGTGGGCGTGTAGGGTCTCGATGACGATGTCCCGAGGAATATAGGAAGGGAGAGGCGTCACCGTCGTGAAGATGATCCGCTTGAACATTTTTTCTCTCCGATATCCTTTCCGTATGATATGCAATCAAATTCCAGGTGTTGCCTCGCTGGGCACACTATTGGGAATTTCTATTATCAGTATCAACGGCCTCCTGCGTCCTCTATACACTCCGGTGAATCCGGGGGAACGATCAGAGCAGAGAATCAAGGAGGAACGTTGGGATGTCTCAGCCCCTCGACTAATGAAGCCGGGAGGCAAAAAAATTAATATTTGATGAAGGCTTGAGAAAGCTACCGCCTGAGTCGAGTCATGAGATCAATTGTTCTAGTTGAATCCCGCCCCAGCCAGCAAACGGGGGAATGGGAAGCCAAAAAGTTACCAGAGTTCGGGGCTGGTGCAAAGTTAAAAGAAACAACTCGGAATATTCCTCGCGAATGGGGAACCTTGGAATATTTGACCGCAACAGAGCCTTTGATTGAGCCATGAAAATGCCTGCGTATTCCACCGGAGGTGCCCTAGAAAACGATGACAATAAGTGACCTCTTCCAAACCCCTTGGCATGAAGTAAAGAGGTTTTTCAACCTATCTAGACACTCGTGCCGCGGAAGACATATGAGACAATATGGGTGTGCCTGCAGTCATGAGCAGGAGCATTGATCGAAGTAGAGTCAATCGCCTTCTTCCATGTCGTGAAAACATGCATCATGTTAAGATATATATATCTGCAGGCCGGCGCAGTTGAACGGTGAAGGTAGATGAAAACGAAAGAATGACGTTGGGGGGGTGAAGATTGGCAACTGGCCCTTTTTGAAACTGGCAAAACAGCAAAACAGCAAAACAGCAGGTGTAGGTATAGGTATATGTATTTACAACAGTTATTTAATTCTAATTCTGTTGCTTTCAAGAAAAATACATTAAAACATCATCATTCCTAAATTATAGTATTGGCTATTCTATTCTTTATTTTGTACTTTTATTCCATGATACAATACAGCTCCTGTGTCCCTTGCTGAAGCTATTTTACCTTTAAGGCGCTAGCTATTTAGTAGCTAGTACAGAGTAGTTTCGAGTAACTAGTAGTAGTTAGGTAGTACAGTACAGTCAAGTAGTTACACTTCTCACAGATCATTGCAAGAGAAGAGAAGATTCACCCACGACATTAAGATAAAAAGGAACATAAATTCGCCGCAGCGCCGAGAGGAATGATGCGAAAACTACACGTTTCCCTCCCAGGAACAAGTTGGATATGGACGTCAGGGAGTTAGGCCAGATGCCACAAGACAATTGCCAAGATCTTCTTCTGCTTGTAGGACGACGGAGACAAGAAAACTACAGGTATACAAACCTTTGAAAAAGATACATGTCCTCTCATTGTTTAGGCCGGTTTCCACTCAGAAGAAGCTGCTCACTGGCTTGGCATGCATCATAGATGAGAATGGATGGTTTTTTGGTGCATCTCAGCCGATCCGGTTGCTTGCGGACACAGCCTACTCAAGAGAATGGCAATGAGATAATGGCACCCAGTCTCAAGATCCACTATGAGTAAGAAAAGTAGGCTCAATTACAAAAGGTGGCAACACAGTTTCAAGCCCGAGAGCTTAACACAGCGAGTCTTGTTAGAAATTTTTTTAACTCTCCCAGTTAGCCCAAGCCCTCCTCCAAAAACACTCGTTAGCAGATGGAAAAGATAGGGGGCGAGCAGAGTTTGTGTGGGCTTCTGAAGCTACGTCGAAGAGAATGTTGCAAATCTTGGGTATTTGATATTCTAGAACATTGCTGAAATCAAGCCTGGGGGGGAAACATGGAAACACAAAAAAATTAAAAAAAACGCTCTTGGGTACTCTAAACACCACTCAAACTACCCTAGCTGTCGCACTCCACATATCGTACACTCCCCACGCACCCGCAGCAAAACACATAAGACTGCCAAACGCTCAACAACCACACTCTACAACCCGCCATACTCCGCCCGGCCGCCAATAACCCCTTTGAACTCCCTTGTGATATCAAATGTATTTTCTACTCTTCTTGCGCGCTCCCATGATGTTTTTGATGTTTAGGCTCGTGCAATCATGCCCTCCCTATCTGCCAGATCCATTAGCCTGTCGATAGGGACAAAGCCAAGATCGCCAACGTCGCCGTCAATTTCGCTTCCACGGTGCCGCACAGCCAATTCATACTTGGCCCTTCGAGCAAAGTCAGGTCGCTGAGGCCGTGTGTTCTCTGACCTAGCTTTGTGCTGTTGTTGGACTTTCATACCCATACTTTTACTCATAGCAACCTCCCTATCCCTCTCTCTATCAATATCGGAAGACCCATCCATAGAAGTACATAAACCCCGCCGTCCATCGTGGTTCTTCTTCCCGGCCACTACAGTGCCCTGTGCATGATTCCTATGCAAATGTAATAGTTCTCTTAAACTTTTTCTTTTCGTGGGCGCCTTGTCGGTAGAGTCGATATCAACAATCGGTGGCATTTCGACGTCATCTAACCCAGAGAAGCAGATATGGTTCTCGTCATTATCATCGTTACTCAGATAATTAGAGGGCATAGCGGCGCTGTCATGTGCTTGGTGCCCATCTCCTCCGATGTGCGCGTCAACTATATCATAACTTGGCGAACCGTCTGGTGTCGGTACCTTTCGAGACTCTTTGGATTTGCTTGCACTATCTATGCTGGCAGCGACATCCGCCAAAGTCTCCAACAGCCTATCGTTCGTCATATAATCATCTCTGCAGACCCGATCTAGACTCTGCCAGCTACGCTCCATGGCTGGTGGCATGCAATCTGCGCAAACACGCAGACGACACGTCGGGATCGTGACGTTTCCAAGCGCACTATGGCAGGCTGGAAGTAATGCACTAGAGGGTACTTTAACGTAGGCTTTCTCTGGCGCGGACTCTGAGTTCTCTGAGTCTTTGTTTGATAAATTTGATGAAGTTTCAGGGGTAGGATCGCGCCTGACACGATGGTCTGTGTTGATAGTCTCCAGAACGGCTGCTCGCTGTGCTTCGATCAATTCCACCTGTTCGCGTGTATAGTGTCCGTCCTCGATGGCTTTCTCGATCCAGGCGTTCAACTGAACCACGTCTCCTGCCCTGAGGCTGGTGGAGAGGGTAGTAGAGCAGAGCAGCTGTTGTTGTTGTTGTTGTTGTTGTTGTTGTTGTTGTGGGTATTTATCTCGTGCATCTAATCTCTCCTCATCCTCTGTGCAGGCATACGCCCAACCAAGATCTGGCCCTCTCTTGCACATCTGGCACGTCGCCAAGTGGCCATGGCTGCTAAACGCACGCGTAAAGGTGGAGTGGGTACAATGTGTTTGACGAGTATGCAGGGTTGTTGTTCTGCCCTGGGAGGAGGGTTTTGCAGGAGTTTGGGAACTCATATTTTCTTGTTTGTTGCGATTAAGCAACTAATCATGAATTGGGTCGAGAGAGAATGTATTCGAGTACGGTGTTTGGCAATGCAATGTCATCAAGGATGAAGGGGATTGAGCTGGCTTTTTTATCGAGTATGTTGCCTAGAAACCATACTATATGCTCTTTTCTGTCCAGCCTCTGTTGGCGGCTTGCGAGAAACTTGCGAAAACGATGAGAGCTACAGATGAAAGAGCGAAGTAAATAAACAGAGGATGTTCTTAGCAACGCTTATAGTACCCATAGGCAATGAATATGGAAGGGGGAGTGAATGCATTCACGTGGTGCTCGAGTGGAAAAGGTATCAATGAGACTTTGCTTCTCATAGAGGGTGAGGCTCAACAACAGCAAGAGGCCTCTTCTCTCCTGTTTGTCGTACATACACACACACACACATATATATATATCCTCTAGGCAACAAACAGCACCTATATCAATCCCCAGAGTATAGAATTCGACCACAAAGGTACTTTACAACCCACAACATCCAGGGAAAGCAGAGAAGAAGAAGAAAAGTTTGGGTATGTACGCTTTCATATTCAAAGAGAGGGCGCTGTTTTACTGGAAAACTGCGCTAGAGCCGGAATTTGCATTGATCTTATGCATAGTAAGTAGCAAATGCAATCGAAGCTTTGTTGGATTCTGGAGAATTCCTTTGTTACCTAATTCCGGGTATATGCAGATTCAACAGTATTCAAAGCCATTGAACGGAGCCCGAGCCTCAACGGGAGATTCCTTTGAAAGGCACAGGTATTGAGGCCAGGCGGTGCCATATTGAATGAACAGATGGATGTCTCTACTCTGTATTAGTGCGAAAGGGTAGTTTAAACCATCTCGAGACAAATAACGATTGATGAAACTGCGGTTTCGTGGGAAATATTATTCCTTTTATATTTATACGGCCCCAGCAAGAAACAGATTTCCACATAACAAACCAGATGAAGCAAGCGAATATCACACTGAAACTTAGCCAGTGGGCTGGATTATATGTAGGTTCTTTGGTACCCGACTGTACCTAGATATGGGGCGGGATCATTAATTAATTGTGGTACCAGCCATATCATATAAGTTCTCTTCTAACTCTTTTAATCAGCTATTCTTGGTTCTTTTGACCTTGTCCTTCTCGTCTTATTATTGTCTACGGAGTATGTAGCTGTCGGATGCGTTCCCCTTTCGAAGTCTCGCTCCCATTCCTCGGTATGCGGCAGTGAAATGGAGGAGACATCTCGGCATATAATCTGTCATTGCTAGTCCATTGTTCTAGACTAATCCTGTCGTGGCACTAGTGGAGGAAGTTCAAACCCAGCATCATGCCTAGGTAACTTGGCTCGGCTCTGGTAGAGTCCAAGTACGCATACTCCATATTGCTGGCAGGGATGCGGAGAGTAACTACTGGTTAGCAGATCAGCTTATCTGAAGCTCTGAATCCTTTCAAGATATTGTTCGAGCTCCAGAAAATCACTTCACAAGAAGGCGAGATTTTTGGTGTGAATATTGCATCGCCAAGGGGAGAGACATGTTCTGGCGGCCAATTCCACCCCCCTACCGGCAAGGTCCGTTGTCTCTCTGCACGGAGTACGGAGTAGTGCCTAGGTTTATTGTATTGGTTGGCGGCTATTTATTTGGAGAAAGATAGGGGCTAGCCGGAGGCTGACTAAGGGTTTGTTGTTGATGCGACCTCGGCACTGGAAATCGCCAATCATAAACAAACAAAACTGGCGTCAGATATCCAGCCTCCCTTTTCCCCACGATTCCAGTTGCAAAGTCGGCCTCCATCTACATCCGGCATCTATCTCGCTCTCGCATCCTCCTCTTTCTCTCGCTCCTTTTCGATCCCATCTGCACCTTCAAGCCCGTTGAGGCTGCTTATGATCCATCCCCCAGTGCTAGGCCTATCCATCCCTTCTATCTAGGACGAAGCGAATTCAGCAGCGCAAACATGTCTGTCAAGTTCGACAAGGTGGTCACTCATGCGACGGAGATGGTGAAGGAGAAGGTGAAGGATGACTTACACAGGGTCGGAGACAGGTTGACGGGAGGGAAGTCAACGACTGGATACCTGGCAGTACGTTCCGGTCTTTGGTCGCATATATGGCGGCCGCATACCCTTGATTTTCATGAGAAGCTCAAATCAAAAACTGACCCATGCGACTCACCCTTTTACTCCTGCTACAGGCATACCTGCAGCAGCTTCAATCCAACCCTCTGCGGACCAAGATGCTCACCTCCGGCACCCTATTCGCGCTTCAAGAGTTCCTGGCCTCGTGGATCGCCCATGATCGGAGCAAGCATGGCCACTATCTAAACTCCAGAATACCCAAGATGGCGCTGTACGGTTCCCTCATCGGCGCCCCCCTGGGCCATATCCTCATCAGCATCCTCCAAAGGCTATTCGCTGGCCGCACCAGCTTGAAAGCTAAGATCCTGCAGATCCTCGTCAGCAACCTGGTCGTACGTACAAATTAACACCCAATCTTTCTCCGATTCAAAACTACTACGACTGACTATATATAATTCCCTTTTGTTATTAATTAATAGATCTCCCCAATCCAAAATTCCGTCTACCTCGCCTCGATGGCAATCATAGCCGGTGCGCGAACATTCCACCAGGTTAAGGCCACCGTGAAGGCCGGCTTCCTGCCCGTCATGAAGGTCAGCTGGGTCACCTCCCCGCTGTCCCTGGCATTCGCCCAGAAATTCCTCCCGCAACACACCTGGGTCCCTTTCTTCAACGTCATCGGCTTTGTCATCGGTACATATATCAATGCCCGTACCAAGAAGAAGAGACTGGAGGCATTGAGACGTAAGGTACGTTGATAATGATATATATCCATAATTCTATTCAATACCATCTGCGCTGCCCCCGCCCTTCCCCAATTATTTGCGTTTGCTAACAACTTACCACTTTTGTTTGCGTTTGCCCTACTTTTAGCATTATGGCTCTGGTAAAAGTGCAACTGGCCGCCCCGAGGATTACCCACCTCGACGTGACTAAATAATAATAAAACTCCAGCTGCAACAGCTACACCAGCGGAATAAAACAAATAGATCCCTATCTACGCGTCTATTTAGTCCTCGTCAAAGTTTTCCCACTCATATTTCTTCTTTTTTTTGGACCTTTTATGTTGATGCAAATGAATCGTATTCTGAAGAGGAATGCGGACCGGGTTTTCTTTTTTGAGTCGAATTAGTACAGTACAATCTCAGATACTTGCAGGCATGTTGTTTTATATCTCCTTTGCTTTTCTTCCAAGAGAGAGAAGGGAGAAGGGCCACCCCTCGCGGCAATATAATGAAATGATATATACCATATGATTTATTTTCAGTCTAAGAAATATTTTCCCCTACGCAACATATACTTTTTTCTGTGAGGAATATTCGTCCAATCCATGGATCCTCTCATCTTCCCTTCTCGTCACCCTTTTCTTTTCTTCTCGCCCCGGGTCTTCCGTAAGAGACAGTGCGACGCGTTTTACCCACTAGCGTTCGCTGTTAAAAAGTATGTATATATATCTGATGAAACCCAGAGTTTTATTATTTCTATCATAGTGGAAAAATCGGGTTTTGTTATGTTTTCAAAGATGAATTGGCAATGGTATATAACTTCTCGTTCCCCTTTTCTTTGTAGGATAAATGTTATCTCTCTTGATTTCCCTTTTGGCTATTTTATTCTTGGTCTTGGTCTTGGTCTTGTCCCCGCCGGTTGGATCAAATTTAGATTCGTTTTATCACAAAGTTATGCTTACATCCGCAAATGTTATGCCCTGATTTTTAATGCTTAATATTTTCGTTTTGAGGAAAGTACATATACATGGTACATAAAAGATATTATAGTGTAGATGGAAACCCTTGACTGTCTATAATGCGATTGAGATAGTCTCCATACACTACTTCCTTGTTTCTTCTTATACAACGATGGATTTTTTTTAAATAAATAAACTTAGATTCAAATCCCATTATACCCATTTCAAACATTGTAAACGGTAAATCCAGTATGGTAGACGATAATAAAAATAAATGTGTTAGTTTGTATAGAGTAACTCCATCACACAATGTGTGCGATGGTCCTACAAACTGGAGGTGCTAATGTAGGCATAGTTCTTATAAGCAAAAGGAGGAATAGACATGGGACGCGGTATTGTGGTCTGTGAATAATGTTACCTTATTCTAAGATTTTGGCTGGGTATAGCCATACCTAACAAGTTCTGGTAGGGAGTCAGTTGTATGTGCTTCGTCTCCCATTTCTACCCCAAAGTTTCGAAAGCGAGGAGCCCAAGCAATCTAAAAAAACAATAAGAAAACAAAATCCCATATAATTTATCTAAAGAGTAAAATAAACGGCAAAATTGAGACACCCTCCCTACTCAAGCATCGACGCCTGATTAGTGTACAAAACATCCACGACATTCCCAAGCTTCTCCAACGTCTCCAGCGCAGCATCATACCCCTGATCCCTCTCCGCCTCATCAAAGATAATCAGACACCCAGCCCCCTGATCCAGCACGCCAATGATCACCTTATCCAGGATCATCTGCGATAGCTTCCTCTCCACCTGCTGCGTATCCAGCCCAACCATCTTGGCAATATGATCAATCTCCACCCGACTAAAGGGCTCGATGACCTTGATCAGGTTCTGCTCCAACATGGCATCGTAGAGGCGACGGAGGTGGTTGCGGATAAACACGTCGCTGCCCAGTTCATATCGGTAGTCATTTAGTGCCTTCTCATATTCTTCCAGCGAGCGGTTGGAGTGCGCGCGCGCGACGGCCTTCATGGCTTCAAGGTTCGTCCCAGCGTATCGTAGCGCTTGCTTTGAGGCGAGTAAGGAATTCACGTCGTGGACGGCGTTGAGCATGATTTTGCACAGGAGCATGTATTGGAGGGCTGAGGTGGCTTTGCTGGCTTCGTCTTGCGAATGGTAGCCTTCCAGCGCCTCGATGAAGTAGGAAAAGGCGGTGGTGAAGTCTTTGTCTTCTGCGTGGAGCATGCCGCTCTGCATGTCTAGGCCTGCTTGTAGGAGCGGCGGTGTGTAGACGGACGCGGCTGATGTCCTGGCGGAGGTCAATGCAGCGCGGGCCTTTGGTTGGTTGCCCAGGGCGTGGTAGACGCGGGACTCCAGAAGCTGGACTTCCACGAGCACGAGTTTATCGTCGAGACGCTTGAGTTCGCGGAGGAGGGAGTTGATCAAGGTGAGGGCGTCGTAGTAAGATTGTTTTTGCATGTATATAGTCACAAGCCGTGTCTCGAGGTTCTGGCGGAGGAATGACCGCCTTTCCGATACTGCCCACTCTATACATGACTTGATGACTTGGATCTGAATGTCAAGGGTATTGGGGATAGCTGCGAAGAAATCGAGGAGTTGTCGGACTAGAAAATGTATGTTAGTAGACAGTAATTCACGCAGAATGTCCCCCCCTTTTACCCCCTGTAATCTACGTACCGAGTTTCGCGGACTTCGCTTTGGCAAAGGATGAGAACGCTGATCGGCTAGTTTTAAGTAGTTCTGCAAGCTCCGTTGGTTTGTTCTGGTCCCGATACAGCTCCCCCAGCCCCACGAGAGCAGCTTCATAATCGCGCAAAGAAGCGTCGGTAGATCCCACGCCCTTCGATAGGATATTCTGGTACAGCGACTCTGCTTTGGCGGGATCTGTCTTGACGAGAGTCTTGGCTTCTACCAAAAGACCTGCGTCATCAGGACCGGCAGCCATACTGGAGGAAGATATGGCGCGAGCGGAACGCAGAAACGAAGGTTAAAAAGGGAGTATACTGCCGTTAAACAGAGGCAGGACTGAAGCTGTAGAAGGTCTGGGGATGTTACTGTATGTTGCGATGTTGCGATGTTGCGATGTTGATGCTGATGAAGCTCAAGGTTCCTGCCATGCATTGGGAAATATATGGCGCTGCTTTAAGCTTCCCTCACCGGATTATGTCAGCCGCTGAATATTCTCGGCCCGACGTTGTCCCGGGAATCTCAAAAAAGATTTCGGAGATTCCAATTTAATTTGTTGCTATATCTGTATCTATCAAGGCCAGCAAATACCTGGCACACAGCACATCATGGTAAGCAAAAATATAGTGGAAACTATTCATATATAACATGTACTAATTCTGTGACAGAAAATTAAAACACTTTCCAGATCTGCTGCAGCATTGCAGGAGCCAGGCTCAAATACTTCCAAGCTCCCTCGAAACCTCGATCCCGCACAGCATCCCTTCGAGAGAGCGCGGGAATATACAAGGGCCCTCAATGCCACAAAGCTTGAGCGCATGTTTGCTGCACCCTTTGTAGCTCAGCTAGGAAATGGACATGTCGACGGTGTATACTGCTTAGCGAAAGACCCAGTGTCGCTAGAACGCTTCGCCAGCGGAAGCGGTGATGGAGTCGTCAAGGTCTGGGATCTGGCTACACGGGAAGAGATATGGCATGCGCCAGCACACGAGAATATCGTCAAGGGCATGTGCTGGACGTCAGATAGAAAACTACTCTCATGCGCAGCTGACAAAACAATCAAACTCTTCGATCCCTATGGTTCAGCTTCTGAGACCCCCCCGCTCGCGACGTATTTCGGACAATCCGCATTTACCGGTGTTTCTCACCACGAAACCCACCCGTCATTTGCCGCCTCTTCCTCCGTAATATCCATATACGATCTATCCCGACCATCCTCTACGCCTTCTCAAACACTCCATTGGCCCACAAGCACAGACACAATCACCTCCCTCGCCTTCAACCGTACAGAAACATCTATTCTCGGCTCCACGGCCACTGACCGATCGATCATAATGTATGATCTCCGTACATCATCCCCCGTTACAAAAGTAATCCTCAAGCTTGCATCAAATGCCATTTCCTGGAATCCGATGGAAGCGTTTAATTTCGCGGTTGCCAATGAAGACCACAACATATATATATTCGATATGAGGAAAATGGAACGAGCTTTGAACGTGCTAAAGGACCATGTTGCGGCTGTTATGGATGTCGAGTTTAGCCCGACGGGAGAAGGCTTGGTTAGTGCGTCATATGACCGCACGGTGCGATTATGGGACCGGAGCAAGGGCCATTCGAGGGATATTTATCACACGAAACGAATGCAAAGGTGAGCCATATATATAAGCCATATTACCCCTGTCCTATCAATACTGACGCATGTTATAATAATAGGGTATTCTCCGCAAAATTTACACCAGATAACAAATACGTCCTCTCCGGCTCAGACGATGGCAACATCCGTCTCTGGCGCGCCGAAGCATCTTCGAGGAGCGGCATCAAGAGTGCGCGGGAGAGACAGAAACTTGCATATGACGAGGCGCTCAAGCAGCGTTACGCGCATATGCCTGAGATCCGCCGCATCAAGCGTCACCGCCACCTACCCAAGGCTATTAAGAAGGCTGGTGAGATCAAAAGTGAAGAGATCGCTGCTATTAAGCGGAGAGAGGAGAATCTACGCAAGCATACTAAGAAGAAGGGCACGATGCCGAGGCATAGCGAGAGAGAGAAGATGATTTTGGCCAAGGAGCAGTAACTGTACTGGCACCCGCACGGCAGTAGGAGGCGAGGCCATTGGTGGTTGTTCATTAATTGACGTACCTAATAGCTTGGTTACTTCTTAATGCAATGACCATCTTCGGGACTTGGGGATCCTTCACCACCCCCACAGAAGCTGGAAGAGGGATGTCCTTTTACGCGACGTTTGCAGCGCGGAATTACGGATAGAAAAACTGAAAGGAGTCCATTGGTTCTCATTATATGGAAACAAAATATAATGTCTATCATCTCAAACCAAAATTTGTTCACCAGGAGCAAACTGACATTATTATCGGTATCTTATCCCGCAACCCGTACACACGCACGTATACATATAACTAGCCACCGGGAGCATACGGGCACACCTACACACAATTCCTATTCAACGTCAACCAACTCGACATCGCTCTCTGAGCCTTTCGAAGACAACCCCTTCTTTCCTTTCGTCTCCTTCTCCCTCTCCTTCGCCAACGGAATCGCCATTGACGATGACACAGCTTTCCCCCCCACCGCCCTATCAATCCCAGTCAGATACCTCGCCAGCCGCTGAATGGCCACAGGTAACACCGCATACCAACTAACTAGCGTCGCGTAAGCCGGTAGCCTAATAACCCCACCATTCCCACTATCGACCACCGCGACAATCTCCCGCGCAACCTGCACAGGTTCCAGAACAGGCGCGAAGAAATTATTCGGAGTCTGCACGTCCTCAAAGAGTGGAGTGGCCATCTGGCCCGTTTCGACTAGGAGCATTTTCACCCGCTCATTGTTGCCTGAGACACGCAACTCGGCCTCGACGGTCTTGTGCACGGCGGTGATGGCTGCCTTTGTGGCAGTGTAGTCTGATAGGCCGGCTGGGGTTAGGTAGCTGCAGACGGAACTTAGAGTGACGATTGTACCACCGGTGGGGGAGGACAGCATTCCTGGGAGGAATTGTTGGAGGGTGTTGAAGCAGGAGAAGAGGTTTGCGTGGATAGTGCGGGAGATAGAAGTGGGAGAGAGGGATGTTATCGGCATGCCGTTGATGGGCGCAGCGATGCAGTTTATGACAATTGTCGGGGTTCCGAGCTGGTAGATTGTAAAATTAGCATTAATGAATTTCTTAAACGAAAGGATACCTCCCCATCCCTTCAAAGCACAATTGAACAGTAATTAAATGGAAGCATACCTCTTTTTGAATCCTTTCCCGAACCCTCTCTACCTCCGCCAAATTACCAACATCACACCTAAAATACCTAACACTGTGGATCTCCTCCCACTCCTCCACCCCATTCCCATTCCCATTCCATTCCCCTTCACCCGCCACCCCAACATCCTGAACATCCAACACCGCTACATCCACCCCCCTCATCCCATAAATCTCCGCAACCAACAGGCCCAACCCACTCGCGCCCCCCGCCACAACCACAACCTCATCCTCCAACGACACTTCCCTCGGCAACCCATACGCAACACGCTTACTTAGGATATTCAACAACAGCAACAATGACAGGAGTGAGGCATATGCTGTTGTTACTATGAAGGAGGTGTGGGAGTATGGGGTTGCTTGGGCGCGGAGGCAGAGGGGTATGAGCCAGGCTATGAAGGGGTGTAAGATCGTTCTGTGTAGGACGCGGAGTATGAGGTCGAGAGTTAGGGTATGGATCCAGTGTGAGGTTGGGCGGGAGGTATTCGTTGAGGGAGGAGATGCCGAGGAGGAACCCAGCGGGGTGACGGGGATTGGGGAGGGAGATTTTGAGGGGCGGCGGGACATGGTTGGCTAGGTCGGGTGAGTTGGATTATATGAATTGTGACTCCGATTATGGTTGCGAATGGGATTTGAATTTGAATTGGGATTGGAATCGTGGTTTGCAGCGAAGATGCCGGGGCGCATGGAGAATATCGGTGGTCAGTCAAGATGGGAAGCAAATATGGGCGTGTACTGTACCAGGTTGGTGGTGCCGTTTTAAGACCCTTTCGAATTATTTTTAACGAACGAAAGAGAGAGAGAGAGAAAGGATTGTAGGTATAGATAGATGTTACACCCCGGTATCGTGGGTGAGGTGTCTTCTTCGCATTTTCTCCTCGCTCGGTTTGCCCTACGGTTAAATATTCTGTAGCTCGTTGGGTTTCAGAGTTGACATCACTAGCAGCAAGCCGCTTTTTACTAGATCACCATCAAACAATTGACTTTATGTAGAGGATAAATTGGGCATAGTATGAATTATCCAGCATATTTGTACCCCTAGAGTGATATTACATTATTTATAATATCTACAAAGCAATATTTACCTAATAAACCCTAGAGAGACCGCGGACGCAAACTACATGTTGAATTCGTCCTAGGATTTTTATTGTATTTTAAATGCATACAGCGGTCGTGGATTTGTAGAAACAAAAACATAATGGTTTTCAAAAGAGGCCTAAAGCAAGCTAAAATAAAATAAATAAATGCACTCAACAAGGAAACCTTCCTGAACCCGAGTGGGAATACTAGCCCCCGGACTGCAATACCCGGCCGCCCCAAAGGAGCGCTGTTAGCGATGGATGGGCAGCCGCCGAAGGGGTTAGATGGATTTCATAATCCTGTCTATCTCTGGCCCTGTTAAAGCTTGATCTTCTCCCTCATATTCGCACTGTAACACTGCTCTTGACTGTAATTTGAACCGTTGTTCTTCCATCTGCGGTGGGGCCGCAGCAGAGTCAACACAACTGCTCGATAACAACATGAGAAGAATGGAGGTAAAAGGAAAATCAAATAGTAACATACCATTCAACGCATCGCCAAGCACCACTTCCTTTTCAAGTAGAGGAATCAAGGTTCGATGGGTTCCTTTCGGTTGGAGGAGGAAGGGGGAGACTTTGTAGGGACTCTTGTATTTCCGGTAGGCGTGGTGAGTACCCATCTAATCAAAATATTCCAGGATGCCTGGACGTAAACCCTGAAATTCAGAAAATCACTGAGAGCCATGTGCACATGCTGCCCATCGAAGTGGACTTGAACGATGCGGACTTTATCACGCCAGATACTGACGATAAGTACCTATTATTTATGGTTAATTTTGAGTCTCTCACCAAGAGACTGGTTTCGGAAAAAGGGTAAACAAACCGGAAATAGATCATGCTCCCTAAACTTAAACTTGGCCTCACACTCACGCTCATGCTCCTTAAACTCGGTCTCACACTCACACTCCTCGGTCTCACGCATTCTCGACCTCATCACGGTGACTGCACCGATAATTTCACCGCGAATTACCGAATTGTCACTGTTTTCATCTACAGGATGGTCATGAATAACAGTAAACATCATATGGGGCTTGTCGCGCAATTTGGGTACTGTGTCGAAAACAACTGACATCTGCCACTCAAAACTCGGGATATAAGAAAACCCCCAAACACCAGCACGCTCAAAATTACCAGGCCTAAAGTACGATGGTTCAGTGTCTTATAGGAAAATGTGAAAGGGAGGACAAATAATGCGCAAGGCCGTACCCGATCATAGACCATGTTGCGTGTTTCTCAAAACGCGAACGTTCTTTATCATCCGAGGTCTTTGGAAGTTCACCCCTAAGATGATCGTACAGGTCCAGATTTAAACTCAATCCAAGACAATTT
The DNA here is from genome assembly GCA_002572855.1 of [Emmonsia] crescens. NCBI lineage: Eukaryota > Fungi > Ascomycota > Eurotiomycetes > Onygenales > Ajellomycetaceae > Emergomyces > [Emmonsia] crescens. Next base: position 41,324 of record PDND01000163.1, on the reverse strand, counting down.
GTGCTCGCTCCATCCGCGTGACGCTCAGGCTCACATTCTGGTTGGGGTAGTTCGACGAAGGACTCGTCTGGTTGTGGAGCAAAGAATTGCTGCTCAGGGTCGGCCACTGTATTTTGGTCTGAGTGGAGATCTAGACGCGAAATTCTCACCCCGAAATCCGCCAAATCTTTGGTAGCTAGGCAGAAACCGGGGAACTCCAATAATTTGCTATATAACCCAGAGAGATGCTGTAAATTCTGCACCTGGCGGGCCTCCACCTCAGATGTTTCGTTTGTGCTCATGTTGCAATAGATGTAGAGAAAACCGAATTAGACAGTACGCAGTAGAGGTAAAAGGGAATTTTCGAGTGACTGAAAATGTGGATGAGACTCCAAAGGGATAGGTAAGAGTATGCTGAATTTATAATCCCGTCCACGGGTATAACCTTAGAACCTTTCTTTGTTATGATATCCAGAAGCCAAAGCCAAAGCCAAATCTTGAAATCTTCCAAGGTAAAAGTTATGTGGGTCAAAAGAAGGTTTACCTGGGTCCACGGGTAGTTCCTATCCATGGATGGCGTGCCCAGGTGGGGACCAACCCGGCCCAAGCGCGAGCTAGCGCAAGTTAAGCGAGAGTTACCAAGGCGGGCAAGGTGGCTAGGCGGGTACATTAACTTGGAGTTGGATCAAAGCTTCTTCTTTTTAGTTCAAACAAGAAACATAACCAACCTCATTTGTTCAATTTTCTCTAACATCAGCAACCTCCATGATATCTACAGTGAAGTGAAGTGTGAAACAAACAAAGATTTGACACACTGAATTTTCTTTGATTTATAATATAACTGTTTCTTAAGCTTGAGAAGTGCAACTTACTAAGTTGTCAGTACACATTCGGTTTATGCATACTAGCTACTTAGGTAGCTGCTGCAGATGAAACATGCTGAATTTTTTGCAAAGAGATGTTGTGTGCTATATCAGCAGGGATTCATCATCTGTTGGTTGATCTCTTTGTAAACCTGCTTCAAACATGTAGCTGATTTCAACTACACAGTCTGTTCTTCTTCCATCCAGGAATATTTCCTTTCAGCTGACTTGTTGGCTGTTGACAAATCTGATGTCTAATGGAAATGATTCCACCACAAACCCTTATCAGCTGTTGGATACAACTATCGCCCCAGCAAACTATGGTTTCATATTGAGTGGATTAACTGGGGCCCTCTCCCCTCGTTTCAAACAGAGTGGATGCTAGATGGTATATCTAGACACACCTCATGAGGTGATATCAAAGGCTGCCACCCTTTATGTATTTTAGAATACTATACCTTACCCATGATCTTCCAGGAGCTTCTTTGAAGGATAATTCCGCCGAGGAATACCCCTAGCTGTTTCAGCTTTCTTCCTTGTTAAGTACACCAACTCGAGGCTCATCCCTGAAGCTCGGGGCTTACAATCTTTTGATCGTACGGCATTTGAAATGGCTTACAGGGGCTGGAGTCAGACATCATCTGGCTTAGGTAGTTTTTACCGAATATCTTATCTTTTTACTTATCTCTTTTTGTTGCTGTGATTACTTTCGCATGAGCTACATATACCAGATGATTTCCGTCCTCCTATTTCCAAATTGGATAAAAGCAACGGAAATCTCGCTAGCTGCATGGGCTATTCTACATACTTTCTCAACTGGAAACAACATATACACATTCGTCTTGGCTCTTTCTTTCTGTGGATCCCCCAATTGTTATATTTCAACTTCATTTGCCTCTAAAATGATAGGCTTGCCAGAGAAATTCGATGAGTGGGCGGCTCAAACGGAACATGAGATTGAAGCGGAACAGGAGAAAGCCCGCGATATAAATCTCATTGGTGACTGGAAATCTGCCTCAAAGATTGGCAGGATGCACTTTCTCACATTCAGAACTTTATGGACAATCAAACGCCAGGCCAAGTTTATTCCTGAATATTGGGGTATCAACCGCATCCCTGGTGCGTGCAAACTTCTAGGGAAAATTTCTGGTTGGCCAGAGTACTTGGACCAATTTGACAAACCTAAAACCGCGCCACTCCCTATCCCAAATCTGCGGTCATTTTCGCTGGTTTGGTATTATCAGAATTTAACCCTCAGAGTAATGGGTGATGAATCCAGCTCAAAAGACTCGCCCTCTCGCGTGTCAGCCCGACTAAGACCCCGTCCAGCTCAGGATAAAGACAACCGTGACACCTCCCCGACTCCTCTACCGAAATGTCCGAGCACCCCACCACTTGAGAGATCCCGCCGTAACTTGAACCTTGAGGTGACATTTGACAAACTCGGCATCCAGAGTGATGACGACGGCAATCATTCTGTCGAAACAACGCCCGAGTCTATCTCCAATCGTCCTTCGTCCCAATCACCTGCCGCAGCTGAATCAAAGGTCATTTATCCTCGCGTCGCGGATGAACAGATTGTCAACACCGCTTTGATAATATTTTTGAACGCTATATCAATTGAGAGCGTTGGTGTGCAGGCCGAATGGTCTTTGCAGCGAAAAAAGGTCAGAGTTCTCAAACCTAACGAATCAGTCATTCTCTTCCAGGGCCAAACGGATGGCCATCTTTCCATACTCGATGAACCAGAGGCACCATCGAAGGCAATAGTGGAAGTGAAACCCTTTATCAGAAATCTCGATTTGCAAACTCGATATCAAGAGACTGCACAGATGGTAGCGTGGATTTTTACAGAGCCAGACATAGAGAAGAAAGATATCTATCGGTAAGCATATTCATATTCTCACTGGCATGCGCCTTGGCATTTGCTGAATTGAAGCACTCCTTAGTCGCTTCCTAGTGTCTCAGAACCGCCACGAAATTTACCTTACGATCGCTGAGTACGACGATGCCTATGTGGAATATCTTCATAATAAGAATAAAGATACGAAATCTATGATGAAGATGAATGAATTCGGGCCATGGCTAGTGGACAATAAAAGCCACATGAGGGACTTCGCGGGGATCATGCTCGCATTCACCCTGCAGCATCAAGAGCTCAAGTCTTAGAACCGCGACGTTACTTTTCGAGAATGGCAATGAAAGACTTCATTTGGATAGATTTTGATTGGGCAGAGATATATAATAACATTCAAATCCCTGGTGGACGAGAATAATTATTAAAGAGGGGAGAGAGAGTGATAGTTTATGAATTAGAATTAGAGATCAACAAGGCATCATTTCGTTTCTTAGTTTTTTTATTTACTGTAGTAAGTGAACTGTTCAAAAGAGAGTCAGTCAGAGCTTTTCATTGACTTTTATTAAGTAAACAACTTAAGGTTACAGGGGTTACAGTTGAACGTCCCACTTTTTTGACACCACGTTCAACTTTTGTCACCCCATCTAAAATGCACTCGCCCTACATACTTCACACACACACCACCCATATTACTAATACACTTCCATCACCCCTCTCACCACCTCAACACCAGGGTTAGGGGTTAGGTTAGGATTAGGGTTAGATAGGGTTAGGGGCCTGAGAAATATGAAACAATCACTCCTAATAAGAGGTGTAGACAGATGTAGGAATGATGTGCGAGGTATGACTAGTGAATGTAGTTTTAATGGGGTCAAATCATCAAAACATGCTTGAACCACGCCGAAAGTTTTTCCGGCCGAAGTTTTGCACCAGTTTTTTGTCTACTCCCTTGCTCCACAGTACAGGGTTAAAGAAAAACATTTAAAATATTAAAGCACAAGAATATCATACATGTACTACAAATTATTTAACATTAGTAAATATATATTGTCATGATTTCATTAAACAGTTGCAGTAAGCTGAACAGAAGCTTTAAAAATAATATATACTGTAATTTCTTAAGTATCTTGAGAGGAAACATTGAATGCTAACCCATAATATCGGAGTTTGCTATTTAGTTAGTTTTTCATAAATATTTTTAAATCCTAGAATCTCCAGTGAAGAGCTCCAGATTTTCAGAAACAAGAAGGTTTCTTTCTCATATCAGCCAGCTGAAAACAAAATAGAATAATAACACCATGTTTTGTATCGGAAAAAAAAAGAAGCAAAAAAAGAAGAAGAAGAAGATTACCAAGAGAGGAGGAGAAGCGAAATCCCAAATATTCTGACACTGGCCCCTTTCTAAGCAAAAATGAAATTAAATAAATAACAAGATCTTCAATCTCAGCTGCAACCACACCGCACGCATCCATTGCTGAAAGAGAGACAAAAAGAGAACATACAAAAGAAAACCATACCTACCCTTGAGAAAAAAAAGGAGTAACGGAAATAATAGATAACAAGCCATCTCAAAGGGATAAATAAAAAATAAAAATAAAAAGAAATCGTGAGTTCATTAAACCGAATATACCCCAAACCAGAACCCAAAGCAGTAAAACGAAAGGAAAAGAAAGAAAAGAGAGGGAGAAAAAAAAAGAAAAGGAGTATATCCCGACCTCAATTCCTCCTCATCGCATCTCCCCCTCCTCCCATCGCCATACTCGCGAAATCCTTCGGTACCTCCCACCCATGCATCCGACACGCCCGCATATACGCCTCCACCGCCTCACCAACCCCATAATCCCTCACAGTACCCCTCCCAACACTCTGCCCACAGGCCAGGCGCGCCGGCTGCGGCTCCGTGCTCGAAATCGCCATGCGCACCTGCAACAGCACGCTCTCCATACTCGACACAGCCGACCAGCCCGAATTCGTCAGCAGTTCCATGCACAGCGCGCCGCCTGCAGTTATATGCCCGCCGCCGCCGGATATGAAGCCGAGAAATCGTGGGCGGATGACGCGTACGAAGGGTGGGGAGATGGGGTATTCGTTTGGGAAGCGGAGTTCGAGAACTACGGATTTGAGACCGACTTGTTTGAGGTCTGCGGCTAAGGGGAGGGAAGGGTCGAAGGAGTGTAGTTCGACGATCCATTGGTAGATTGTGCTGGTTATGCTGGGGTCAACATACCATCCTAGCTCGTGTGGGGGTTGCGTTTCTTGGATTTTTAGGGTGGCGTTGAGGTCGCGCAGGAGGGCTTTGGTGGCCCAGGGTGTGGCAGTTTGAGGTTGCGCGAGGAGCGGGAGCGTGGCTGCGATGAGGGTGCCGGGGACGAAGTCGGTTTTCGGGGCGGTTGGGTTCGTGGGGTTGGTGGTTGTGGTTGCGGCTGGCGGGTCGCGGACTGGGGCTTTACCCTTGTTGTTGTCTTTACTGTTAGTACTGTTGTCCTTTTCGAGCAGGATGAGGATATCTTCATCGTCTGTGTCGTCGCTAATGTAGTCATCTGATGCGGATGGGTGTCCCCTAGCACCTAAAGCCTTTGCGGAAGTAGTTGACAGGGACTTTTCGAGGCTTTGTATTCCGGCTGACACACGTCGAATGAAGGAAGATCCGTCACCGAAGATTTGAAGTCTTTTCTTCGTGGGTGATTGTTGCGCACCAGTGGATCCCTGAGCTGTTGGTGGAGCAGCATTAACGTTCCCAGCACTTGCTTGCTGGGGGTCAGGGGTATACAAGCCAATACGGCGCCCTTGGCTAACTGCTGTTGCTGGGATTTTAATCGGATTTCCAGTTGGTCCCTTGGCGGTATATTCAGGGTCTTGCAAATGGCATACGGAAGTAAAATTCTGCTCCAAACGATATTTGGTAGACAATTCGGGAACCTGGCAGCTGACAAACAGATAGCGCGGCTGTATCCAATCCAGCTGCGCCACGACGAGATGGGGGGCCTTGCTCACGAATTCTTTGGGGGCATTGACGACTTCGTTCAGGGATATAGCTGATTGGATTTTCAATTGGCTTTGTGGCCATGTATCATGGCCGCTTCCCATATAAGAAGACGAGGTTGTGAAAAAGGGGCTCATGTACACGCCATTCCCATACGCACGGCCGTTAAGCGTTTCTCGGAAATGTAAGCCTTCGCGCAGGATGCCGTGCCAGTTAGAAAGACGACTTCCATGCCAGGCAAAAATAGTTGGGTACTTGAGGTCTAATCTTGCCGTGGCGGCAGCGACTGCTTGCACGAATCGCTGTTCCTTGTCAGGCGCCCCCTGCGCGAATCTGAACTGCATGTAGGCTTCCATCCCAGACACGCGGTCGCTACCATTGTACGCTGCATGCGTCGTGTGGTCATCTTGGATGATACAGGAGCGATTTGAAGCGACAATCCAACGCAGCACATCTAGAGCTGATTTGGAGATCCTGACGCGCCAATCGGTAAGTATAGGTTCTGCCTTCTTAGAGGTATTCGTCAGAAACTTTCTCATCTCATCAACGCTGGGCAACGTATCGAGGAGCATTGTGATAGCAGACTGCTTGTCAATGGCGCTAATGTCATCGAAGTTGAGATTATAAATATAAAACGTCACATCGCAGTATCCGGGTGGGACGTTGGGTTGGTTGTTATTGGAGTTTAGGGATGATGGGAGCTGGCGAGAGACAAGGCTAGACAGGTGAACCGTGGGGAATAAGGCGATGTCCTGCACCCGACAGTGAAACTGTCCGTTGTACAAAGGGTTGCAAATCACGATCCAATCTCCAGTACGAACAGGGCAGTTTCCACAGTCATTTGGGAAAAGAAGTTCCAACTTTGATTGATCGAGCTTGGCAGCATGCGCATTTCCGCCCAACGAGCTAGGCGTGGTGCCCCGTCGTTGGCCCCCGAGTGATATATCGGAAGAATAGCTTTTAGCAGGGGGAACCAAAAGTCCAAGTCCAGTGGGGAAGTCATCCAATCGACTTTGTTTGGCACTGGCATAGGTGAAGCTAACAAGGAGATCCACGACATGGGGCTGCGATATGATTTCCCATTCCAAACTGGGGCCGAATCCAAGAGCCATGTACTGATATAAACAGAGGCTTTTAGAGCAAACATATGGTTTCAGGGCTTCGAACGCGTCTTCTGTCTTGCAGTGACAGACAAGGCAGAACTCTGTGCATCGGACGAAATGACGGAGTACGAACTGCATTGTAATAAGTGGGAAAGATGCGCCATCCCCACATGTCTCTGTTAGATGGTCAGAGGTTACTAAATCCGGTAGAGTGGTTGATGAAGATGCTAGGCTCTCTTCTCTTGTATATTTACAATCCGAAGGGTCTGCATGGTCGAGAGACTTTCCCTGTACATCATTGAAAAATAATTCTCCTCCAGACCAAGGTAAGCCGAAGGTGTGTCTGTATCGTAAGATCTTGATAAACCGTTCGTTCAAAAGTGCATTGAGTGGTTTGCTGATGAACGACCGAGTCATCTTTCGGGTATTTGGTTGATTAGCCGACGCAAGGCTCTCTGCATCGTCGTTGGTAGCCGGCGTTTTGGAGGAGTTACGGTTGAATGCCGTAAGTGCGCTCTGGAGGGTAGGCTTGTATGAATCGCACAGGTCTGCGTGTATTTCCATGTGAACTTTCCCGAACGCAGAATCCTCGTGCATAATCTCCTCGAGAGAGCGATATCTGTCTTTGTAACGAATAAGGCAAACAAGGTATTGGTTTCCATTCACATGCCAAGCCTGCATGGCTTCCTCAGAGATTGCCAGTTTTGAGATGCGGCAAGAAATGGAGATAATTGGATTCCCGGGATTTCCCAGGTATCCCACTCTGAAGCCAGCCATCTTGGCCATGCGAAGGTCTGCTGCCATTTTGGCAAGGATGAGATCGTCAGAACTCCTGGTCGGCGTACCAGCAGCTAGTCTTTCAGACTGGGACACAGAAACTCTAGGGGAGCGCGGGGACCATCCATAGTCGTCGTCGGAGTCATCAGCTACATCTGGCATGTCAACATCACTGTATGAATCAGGAGACAACGCCTTCTCCAGGGTGCTGGTAATTTGCATGAGCATGTCAGAGATGCACAGGCCACTGAGATAAGATTGAACTTCTTCCAGTGCTTCAGTGACAGCCTGGGGAACATCTTCAGTTGTCGTATACACAAAATAATCATGCTCCTTTGGGTATGAAGACAGGTCTGCAGATATTAGTTAGCATAACTTTTTTCTTTCTTTCCCCACAGCCGGGAGAGATACATACCGGAAATCAGGAGCTGAATCTCCACTGGCTTTCCCGAGGGAGTGTCTGGGGAAAACGTGCAAGAAATAACGCCGTCATCGTCGCCGGCCCTCACATCTACCATACGAGTGTTTTTCCCTTGGCTTGAAGCCTCCTGCAAATCACGTACAAAGTCTCGTCTCGGCATACTTGGAGACAAGGGCGAAACAGGTGCCCTTAAACTCCTCCTATCACTGCGCAAAGCAAGCCCTCATAGGGGGGGGGGGGAGTCTGGGAAGGAAATCGAAGCGGGCAAGAGAGCCAGATATATGAAATGAAACCAACAAGGGTGAGAAAGAGTTGAGGTGTATCAAAGGGGAAAAAGAACCAAAGGATCGAGATACTATGTGAAGAATCAGAGAGGTGATATCAGATATCTTAAGAAGTTGGACTTGAATCTTCTTTCGATGTACTCCGTAGATCTGAAGATGAAAAGAAAGAAACCAAGGCTTTCTTGAACGGTAGGTGAAGAGAGAGCTCCGGACAAAAGCTGAAGATAAGTGAATGGGCTATTTACAGCAGCGTCCTCTTCCCTGCAGACGGGGTATTAGATCTATTCCACAGCCAGCCAATAAAGCAAAAGCAGTCAACGGAGGGGTATTTAACTAATGTAGTGGTAAAGGTAAAGGTGCATGTATATATGCAATGCGGGATGAGAGAATAAAGAGCCAGATAGAATAGTAATCCTTAGCACCTCATTCTGCGCCACGCTTTGATCAAAAGAAGCAGAGAAAGCCTTGTCCTCTTAGACAAATTTCTTTGGCTGAGTGAGCCTTGTTTAGAGATGTGTGAGATGTTTGAGATGTTTTGAGATGTGTGGGATGTGTCTTGTTGTGCAGTGCAACTGAGCCTTGTTGAAGCTCTACCAACAGAACAAACACAAAAACACAGGCACAGGCAGCAGTCAGTAGTTAACTTAGTTAGTTAGCTAAGAGTCAATTGGCTGAGACTGAACTGCATACAGAAAAGAAAAACAGTGTACTCTGTAGTTAAAAGATAGATGATAAGATATGAGAGATTCAAAGAATATTGAGAGAATATTGAGAATGATGTCAAAAAGAGCTCTCTACCTCAGAGTATATAAGTAAGTTAACTAAAGCTTATGATATGATGTAATATAATATAATATAACTAACTACGGACTCCGTACATTATTTAAGCTTAAGCTTTGCTCCATCTCTCTTATTTTCAGCTCTTTTTTCTTCTGCTTTGCTCAACTAGTAAATCATCTCAAAGACCAGCTTGTTTTCTGCATTGAGGTCTGTTAACTTGAACTTCCCCATTATTTCTATCTGGACTCTGAAGTATTTATTTATTTATTTATTTATTTACTGGCCATCAAATAACGGGGATGGCGCTCAAAGCAAGGTTGCTCGCTCCCACCTTCAAACCTCCAAACTTACCATCCGTCCTGCAAAGCTAAAAAAAAACAAAGCCGCAGCTAGATTTCCTGTTCAACGGGGACAAGCCAGCTGAAATAAATGCTCTTAAATTTGGCTATGGAAGACTGTTTCAAGCCTCTTCTTTTTCTGGCATCTGGTATATATATAAGATGTTCGTTTGTCCCCGCTGGATAGGTTTGCGCAACTAGTAATACTGAGCTGCAACCTGAGCTGCAAAATATGATAATAAATATGTCACAAAAAAATAAAAAAGGGGAATATGTAGTGCATTGCATTCAAATTTAAATAAGAGGTGAGGCGGGGTGTATTTATATGTTCGCGTCTATTTTGCCTATTTACGTAGCAAATATCCTGTCTTTAAATAAATCTCCGCCGACCTCATCCATATTTACATACAATATCACAATACCACAACGCTCTACCGCCAATTCTCCCCACAAATCCGGCTCTCAATTAATGCCGTGATGCTTGCGCCTAATGTAATACATACACCCCTATATCCCCAGGAAGCAATTGCTCCTTAAACAAAGGCATCGAAATATGATAACCCCTCCCACCAGAAACTAAACCCCAATTACTACGCTACCACTACATACATTCTACAAGAAAGCAAGAACCAGCTTTCCTCTCCTCAACTGGTATCACATCACATATTTTAACAAAACCATGGCCCGCACAACCGCCACAACTCCAGCAGCCAACCTGCACGAACCCCCAGAAGGCTCAAAGGAGGCAAACCCACCACCGCCACAACCGTCAACATCAACCCATCTCGACCCCACCCTCTCCCACTTCACAGATCCCACCTTCGACCCCGTCGACTACCTAAACAACATACTCCCGCCCCTCTCTCTCTCCTTCTCTTTACCCCGCACATCCTCGCCCCAAACAACTACAACTACAACAGCAGCAGACTCCACTGCTAGCTCTACCCCCGTCTCCCTAGCGGCGCTCTCATCACAAACCCAATCCCTCGTCTCTCAGCTCAGCGCGCATAATGCGCGGCTGTCGAATACGCTGACACAGCTGACGGATGAGATACTGCGTGGCGGTGGGCGGCTGGCGTATGAGGTGGAGGTGTTGAGGGGCGAGGCGGTGGGGTTGTCAGATGCGTTGGGGGAAGGGTTGGTGGGGGATATTGGACGGTTTGTGCCGGGGGGGGAGAGATTGGATACATCTACATCTACGGCTACGGACACGGAAGCGGAGGCGGAGATGGAGGCGGAACCTGCCGAGACGGCAGATGATGCCCAGTCACAAACACAAACACAACCCCACGAGAAGCAACAACGGCAGTCACAAATAAAAGAAACAGAAACAGAACCCGCCACAAACGAACCCCTCTACCTCACCCACCTCCGCACACTAACCAACGTCCGCGCCCGGCTCGAACAGGTAATCCACACCTTCGGCGAAGCTATGGAGTGGCCTCTCGCCCCCTCCGAAACATCCATCGCCTCCTCGTTCATCTCCGTCTCGGCGCCAGAACCTGGCACGGAGAATCAACATAGTCGTGAGGACAAGGGGAAGGAGGTTGCGAGGAAGATGCGGGCGGAGATTGCGGAGTTGCTTAATAAGGATACAAATACAAATACAAATACAAATACAGATACAGATGGGGATGCAGATTTTGACGGGGTGGAGGCAGCTAGTCGGAAGGTTGAGGCGTTGCGGGAGCTGGCGGGTGTATGGAAGGGGACGGCGGAGGAGAAGGCGCGGATGAGGTTTGTGGAAGGGTTGGGGAAGATGGTGGAGGAGCGGAGGAGGGTTGTGCAGAGTGAGAGGGAGAGAAAGGCTGGGGGAGGGGCGAATAGGCAGCGCGGGGATAGTAGTGCGGGGCGGGATGAGAAGGGAGGGAATCAAGAGGGTAATGGTAGTGCACCTGGGGCTGCTGCTGCTGGTGGTGGTGGTGGGTTGTTGCGAAATCTACAGCGATTGCGGGATGAGATATATCTTGATTGAGGAGTGAGAATTTGTAAATACTTATTTCTTCTTCCTTTTAGACAATAGAGTAATTTCATATACTAGGTATGTATATGTATTTTAGAATATCAAAATAAGTACGACCTTCTAATAATTGTGTGAACTATTATATTATTACAGATACCACCTCCGCTGCGTTAATAAAGAGGCTAGTTATGGTATTTTTCCCTGAGCATGTTTCATCCTGAAGGATCCCTTTAAACTCTAAATACAGAGCTTATTTCTTATTTTTTGCAGAGCGAGCAAGGAATATTAATGTGCTTGATTAGGATAGAAGAAACAACAACTATACAGGAAGAATTTCATACTCTGATGCATGAAAAACAGATATAACCATCTAAAAAGATAGACAGAAAGTAGCAGAAATAGAATAGAAGAGAGATTCTGCAAATCTATAACTATAAATACTGTGCGTCTATTAATCAGTATAATCTTGATAATCATTGAATAGTGATTAGATTTCATGTTTCTCTATCTGTCCCCTGTATAACTAATATAGATGAATTCATGAATAAAACATCTGATTGCCTGATGTGGAGGAATAGGCACTCTGAAATAATTAGCACATCAAGGCTCATGTATCATCTGGCTCACACTTGATTATGATATTATGTCTCTCATACATACGTTGATCATCCACGTTCTACTCCGTATAGACAATTGGTCTTCAAACGTGGCCAGGGCGTTGGAGATCCAGGTGTACCTATCGCAGATAACTATCATGGTAGCCACTTTTTGAGAGCAGCCGTGGTGATAGCTTGTATAAATATAGATAGATATTTCCCCTCCTCTCCGTTGCAATATTATTTTTTGAGTATCAGACACCTTGAACATGCATACATACATGGAACTTGATAGATCCTGGTATATATATATATAGCGCGCATCCTTCATTTTTAATTTTAACAACAGAGCTGATCAGCATATTTACCTGGATCTTGCTCTGTAGTTACCTTGACCCGCAAACGAATGGAATTGCAGATCTCACCTTTTCGCCGTCCCACCATCCAAACAAAAGTAAAGGAACGACAACAACAAATCTTCACTAGTTATCGCTAATTTGATGCGGAATTTTTTTTGCTTCGCTCGAAAAGGGCTCGGGTAGCCATTTATACACCGTTGTTGATTATTGCTTGGAGAGTTCAGACATCATGAGATTGTTAGAACACCTGGATTATAACAGTGTGAGGGATGGCGCTAGCGTACATCTCTCGACGACGCTGTCCAGGCTGCTGCGGAGGTCGAGGAGGACAAAGACATTCTGGGCGATTGCTGGCGTCATGCTGCTTGTGCTTTTGATGTCCAGTACTGGGCTGTATCGCGTATGTATATATAACTTTATTTAGAACAAGGACAGCTATATCTACCTAAGAAACAAGCACTAACTTCTCTGCAGACTACGCCAATTCCTGATATCTCTGAATTGTATCCTACTCAGCCTGTTACCTCGCTTGCCGGGGACGAGATATCACCCGCTACAAACCCCCCCGCGCCCAAATTGAACCAAGATGGCACGTTCCCTAGCGGCCTCACAAAGCCAAACCCATCATTCCACCTCATCATCCGTGGACCGCAGAAGAACCCTGGTATTTGCAGGACGATATTCACGGCCATGATTCTTAATTATCCGCCGCCAACAGTCCTGTATCTGGGCTATCCCCTCCAAGAAGAAGGGAAGCCAAAGCTAGGGAAACTGGATAAACCGCTCGTCATGCACAGATATCTCACGAAGAGTAGGCATATGAAAGATAACGATGTTATCCTGATTATCGATGACAATGAAACGTGGTTCCAACTGCCACCTGGAGTTATGCTCCAACGATTCCATGACATGCTGAAAATGAATAACGAGAAGTTAAGGTGGAGGTATGGCTCTGTTCCAGGGAGGCTCACTAAAACTGCGCACCCTGGCACACTGAAATCCACGCAGCGATACTCGCAGCGCATTATTTTCGCAGCGGACAAAGTCTGTCGTCCGGATCGCCCGTATGACGCTTCCTGCTATGCAGTGCCTTATTCCAACCTACCGCCAGACATATACGGCCCGTTGACAGATACCGGCAAAAACATGGCTCGCAACCGCCCCAGATGGTTGAATTCTGGATCACTCATCGGTATAGTGGGCGACGTGAAACGCCTATATGAACATGCAGCGGAAATTAATTCCAAAAACGTCCCCCCAGCCGACGAACAGCAAGTCCTAGCTAAAATATTTGGCGAGCAAGAATACTCCCGGGAACTCGACAGACGCTTCACAAGACCAAACTGGTACACCCGCATGGGCGAATTATTCGGAATCCTCCAGCGTATAGACATATCGCGGATATTCGTGAAATTGACCCCGGGACACCGTTACGAATTCGCCATCGGCCTCGACTACAAATCACAGCTCTTCTTCACAATGTCCCCCTATTCGCACCACAACCTCGAATGGCTAAATTACAATAACGGCTCGCAACTATCCTCCGCGCAACTTAATCACGGGGTACCCCGCGAATCCCGCCTTAATCTGCCGGCTGATATCCCCAGGTGCGAAAACCCTTTCGTCCCACCACACCCGTTAACCGCCCAGGTACCACCCCCTTACAACGCATCGGTCGATTACCTCCCAAGCCCCCAAAATGAATCATGGTACACCATCCCCCTCGCCACAGATGTCCACTCCACCTCCATCCCCGCTCTCCTCCAAACGAACATCACCACCACCACCTCCGCAGACCCTAATCTGAACCCCGACCCCCTCCACCTCTGGTGGCAACGCATGTGGTACCACCCATGGTCCCGCGCCCTACTCCGCAAATACATGCGGGCGCCCCGAGGCCCCATCGCTGCGCACGCGGCGATGCGCGGAGGCGGTACTGAAGCGTGGGATATGCGTGGTGGAAAGGGCGGTGTATGGACGGGTAAAGATGAGTGGGTTGATTGGGCGACTGTGTGTAAGGGGGTTGAAGGGGGGGTTTTTGGCAATGATGGGTTAGGGAAGTGGGGGGAGGAGCTTGGGTTTGATTATCAGGCGCCTGTTTATAATCAGTTTGGGAGGTTGGTTTCGGGGAAGGGGCCGGAGAAGTTGAAGGATAAGGGGAGGGGGGAGAAGAATAAGGGGTAAAGGGTAAAGGGTAAGGGGTTGACGTTGTGATGTTTTGACTTGTATATTAATACACTTATGTTGTTGTGTTACTTAGATGGGGCTTTTCATTTCCTTTGGTTTCTTGGGTGTTTAACTTTTTTCATGGGTTGTAATTGTATTTTACAATGGGAATTGGTTTGCTTAGAATGATTAGTTGTTAGTTTTCAATTAAAATAGATTAAGTATTTCTCTTTCTTTTCTCTTTGTTTGGATTTAAAAAAGAAAAGAAAAGGTCATATAAGAAAGACTGAACTTGCAGATGAAGAATGAGGTACTCTCTCTCTCTCTCTCTCTGTGTGTGTGTGTGAATAATCCACTTTAACTAACTACACCTGTGCTGCTGATTCTCTGTGTGAATGATGTTTAGAGAGACCTATGCTTCCCAGTCTTCTTCCAGCACGTTCAAGAAGACTGCCGTGTTCACTTCTAATGTCTTTGTCTTGATGAAGTTCATCTAATTGTTTCTCAAGAATCTGTTACTGAGCTAAAGAATAAAAGAAGAGAGAAGAAAGTTAGACATCAACCCCCATATAAAATGCATACATACCTCTGTGAATGGGGAGGGGGAAAAAGGGGGGGGGGGGGAGGAGGAAGAAAAGGCAAACTCACCTTCCAGCATTTTTTTCAAGTAGCCTGTTAGCTTCCTCAATGTTTTCTGTTGAGTTCAAAAGAGCAGCCGTGACATATTGATCTGGTTTTGAATCATCTTCACCCTGTTCTTACAGCAGTGTCAAAAAGACCAGAACTAAACACCATCCTCACAATGCCTTTGAATCTACTTCTCGATCCAGAATCCAGCTGATAGAACCATTTTTCGAAATCCCACTGAGCACAAAGCTCATCACGAGCAGCTTTCATCCCGACAAGTCTGACAAACCATTCGGCCAGCTTCATCAGAGTTAATCGGTACTCTAGGATCTTGTAAAGGCGATCAAGTTGGTCATCGTCTGGCTCCCTGCCAGCCAGTGCAGCACTTATTTCCCCATGGATAGCGACATTTGGACCGAGGGTCGTCGGATCCAGAAAAGCCGTCGAGGTAGTCTGCACCCAATTCAAGTACAGCAGATTTATAGGACTCCCGCGATTCAAAATTTCCGCTCCTCTTTTTTTTCCCCTTTTATGGCCTGTTATGGCTCTGCTCTGTGATCCATTTTGAATGAGATTAACTATATCGGGATAACAACCGGACGCTCAAACTTATGAAGATTGTGAAGACACAACTGACTAGATGGTAAAGGTTGAGGGAACGATGACGAGGATAGACAGAAGGAAGACAGAAAACAAGAGATAGAAAATTGAGCAGAGGAGTCCAGCAGATACCTAGTTTGTACTGTAGTCTGATTTGTTTTGTTGTTCTTGGTAAAAGGTTTTTGCTTCCGCGGTTCCCGCAAAGTTTTCCTTCTGCAAAGCTTCTTCGTGAGTCAATAGCATAGCGCGTTGAAGTATGTCGATTCTCAATAGAAAATATGTTAATAATGACAGTGACTTTAAACAGCTGCAAAGGGTGAAAAGGGTCAATGATATACTTACTTTATTCTCAAAAAGTACAACGCGAAAAAAAGGGGGGGGAAGGAAGAGACTCTAACCTAATTGCCCAGCGCGCATCCTACACAAATACACCTGAAAAACTCCCGTCACAAAATAAACGAAAAGGATATAGACGTAAACATAAACATAAAGCACTGTGAGACACACACATCAACCACCGCCGGCAGTACTCGATCTCCTCTTCCCTTCTCCTTTACCCTTACTCCCCAACGTCTCCCTAACAACCCTCAATATCTCCCCAACATCCTCAATACTCAACCTCTCCTCCCGATCCTCAATAACAGTATCCAGCAACGCAAGCGCGCCATAGTCAGCTTCCTCATCGACGCCTTCTTCCTCTCCCCTTTCTCCTTCTTCTCCTCCCCCTCCTCCTTCTACTCCTCGCATTTCCCCACCA
Source organism: [Emmonsia] crescens (assembly GCA_002572855.1). Classification (NCBI taxonomy): domain Eukaryota; kingdom Fungi; phylum Ascomycota; class Eurotiomycetes; order Onygenales; family Ajellomycetaceae; genus Emergomyces; species [Emmonsia] crescens. Next base: position 24,870 of record PDND01000163.1, on the reverse strand, counting down.
GCTTCACCATCAACTTCCATCGCATCTGTCGTCCCCTCCGCAGCAGCAGCAGCAGCAGCAGTATCTTCCACTTCCACTTCCCCTTGTTCTCCACTCAAATCAAGCCCAACCCCCAAATTCACAATCATAAGCACCTCGGCCTTTGTGAGCTGAAACGGCCGGAGCCGACGGATGATTTCGCGCAGGGCGATGTCTAAGTCTGTTGGCTGTGATTGTAATTGTAATTGTGGCTGTGATTGTGATTGTGTCGTCAGGGACATAGTATTTCCCTTTCCATTCCCATTGGTATTATTATTATTATTATTATTATTATCTTCATTCGAAGTCTTTGGCGGCGTAAAACTCGGATAACTAAGCAGATGCGGCGAGAGGCGTGTTACGTAGTCATGGAACTAGAAAGTAAAAGAGACCAAAACCGCCTCCAATCAGCAAAATGTATATAAGGCTATGGGGAAAACGGAACGGAGACCGGGACGGGGGAGGGGGGGAAGAAAAACGAAGAAAAACAAAGAAAAAAAGAAAAAACCAACCTCCTTAACAACAGTATTATGATCCCTCAAATCCGGACTCGGTGTGAAATTCCTCGAATTGGGCGGTGGGTTGGGAGGTCTGCGCGGCGGGTTTAGGCTGAAATGTGCCAGCACTTCAACATTTGTTAAGATGGCGGATTGCGGTTCGAGGATCTGACGGGGGTAGATTTTTTTCGTATTCAAGAGTTAGCCAATGCAAATTTCGGGTTCTTATGGGGTATTGGATTTTGGTCTGAACTTACCTTCATAATGTATATGTATGTATATATAGGCAATGGATATGCTATGTTGTAAGGTGATGAGGGGCGGGGGGGAATGGGGGACTTTTCCTTGTATGCCTTTCTGCGGCGGGGCGGAGCTTGAGAGCGGAGGTTGGCAGAAAATGGGGAGAGCTTCAAGGCGGTGAGCGGACATGCGCCACATGAAGGAAAAATAGAATATTCGAAATATAACAGAGGCACTTAATTATCGAAAACAAAACCAGAAGATAAGCGTATAAACAGATTTTTCTTTTATTTTTTAAAGAATTCAAATTTCGGAAATAATATAAAACAACCCTATTTTTTCTCCCAAGCACCAACCTGCGCCCAAATTACAAAAAATTCAAAAAAAATTCAAAAAAAAAAGGATCAAAAAAATCAAAAGATATACTCAAAAATAGAACAGAAAAAAAAAACAACGGGATAAAAATCAAGCAGTGTAGATCTCGCCATACGAAATGCAAAGACTGTTTAAAGAGGACATAGTAGAAAAAGAAAACGAGAGAGGTAAGAGCATGATATCATACAAAAAAAAAGAAGGAAAAAAAAAGGCAGAGCCAGAAAGAGAAACTATGAGAAACACAATATTTCCCTCACGCCTTGCTCTTCTTCTTCTTCTTCTTCTCATCATCCTCGTCAGTCCGTTTTCGCTTCTTACCTGCCTCCTTCTCCTTCTCCTTCTTCTCCTTTTCCGCAGCCTTGGCAGCCTTCTTCGCCTCATTCTTCGCCTTCTTCACATCCTTCTTGCTAATAGACGACGGGTTCCCTTCGCTGTCAAAGGTAATCTCGCCCCGTTCGAGCTTGCGTTGATACCGGCTAACGCTGAGTCCGGCCTTGGCGGCCATCTCTTCCACGCTCGCACCACTGCCACTCTTCTGCTTCTTCGATTTCTTATCTTCCTTCTTCTTGGATTTCTTATCGACTGACTTTGTCTTCGACTTCTTTGATTTCTCACCCTTGTCTGACTCGTCGTCGTCGTCGTCGTCCTCTTCTTCGGAGGATGACGCTTCAGCATCGGCCACAGATCCATTGGTAGCTGGCTTATCTTCCATCTCCACATCCTCATCAGACTCTTCTTCACTCTCGCTTTCATCCTCAGATTCCTTAACTTCCTCAATCAGTTTCTTCTTTTTATCTTTCTTGTCTTTCTTCTGCTTCTTCGATGACGATTCAGCAGCGTCTTCATCCCCTGCAAGCCCATCGGCATCAGGGTTATACTTTCTAGCTTCGTTAATCTCCCATTTCTTAGGCTGGGCTGTAGGGATGCCGTTGGGCCCAATGCCAACACCTCTTGGCTTCATAGGTTTGCCCTCCATAGCCGCCAGCTTCTTCTCGAGGTAGTATCGCGATTCCGTGCCGAGAGCAGCCTTCTCTTCCTCAGAAGGCTCATTCCCATCGGCATCGACGGGCCAGTCAGTCAGAGCATCGACGCGAAGACCAATAGCTGCCTTGGCGGCCAAAATACGAGCCATCTTGCCCTTGTTCTTGCCGGTGGCCTGTCCGATCAGGGACGCGTGGTAGATAAGACCGTATTTGGGAGTGTCGTGCTTGGTCTTCAGGGCACGGAAAAGAGCCTTTTCAGCTCCCAAGATCTGAATAGTACTGGCGGGGCTCTTGGACAGGTTCATCAAGCTTCCAGCATGTGCAATCAATCGAGCACCGACCAGTTCTCCCACGAGGGCTGTAAGATTGGGTGCGATAGCAGTCATCCTGGCAGTCAGGTAGCTTGCAAGTTGCTGGCGGTACTCTGAAAAACCAATCACCTCCTCTGCCAAGGCTTGGATATTGTCGAGATCTTCATTGGAGATTTCTGTACCCATCGACCGGTCTGCAGCGGCCTTCACGGCAGCCTCGATTTCCTCTGGCAGGATCTCAGCAAGATCCGTCTTATCAGAGTTGGCACGCATGCCCATCTTCAACACGACCTTGGCGTATGCGATGTTGTCGTTGAGGATCTTGGCGAGTTCGGGGAAATGCCAGCCGTACCATTCCTTGACGCGCATGGCATAGGTGTTGAGTTCCTTGTCGAGGTCATCGAGAAGAGCAATGGCCTGAACGATCATGGTGTCGATCTTGTCTGGGGAGAACTTGAGCTTGTGGCGGGCTAGAGAGTGAGACAAACCCAGAGACATTGTGGACATATCAGCAGGCAAGAGGCCTGGGATAAGAGTGGGAAGATGCTCTCGGATTGCGCGGTAGAGATCCGCGGTGGTAGAGTCTGCAATTGGCTGGATGGCGAAGGGGAGCTTTGCGATGGCATTTCCTTCAGGCACAAGTGTTAGCCCATATAATATAATATAATATATATATTTCAGAGAACATACCAAGTTTTGGATCCGCAACAGCCAACGACACCTTCTTCTCATCTTTAATGGATTCAAGAAGATTAGCCAACCGAGGCGTGACTTTTCCCTCGACCAGAGATGCGACCTCTTCCAGGGCAGTGGCCGCACTATCGAATTTTTGGAAATTCTTCAATTTCATACTATAGCGCCAATGCTGTCAGCTATCAACCGTCTTTATAGCACGTAGCATATAGCATATAGCATATATTCTACACCGCAATTCCCATAAGATGATATCACCCAAAGCAGAGAGACTTACAGATTGGACACACCCTCCGCGGTCTGAGTTTCTGCCACGAGATCATCGCGCTGGAGCAGCTTCTTGTCCTTGGCCTTGAGCAGCGCATAGCCGGCGCTGGTCTCGGTGAGGATAAAGAGCGTCATAGCAGCAGCAGGATATTTATATATGATATGTGTATATTATTATTAGTAATAATTATCTTTTTATCCCTTCTTGCCGTTTTCTGCAGCTGGGCCTCTGTGACTTCCTCAGTTTGACCGCACACCAGGCACAGGAAGGAAAGAGCAGCCCCGGGGGAACAGCGGTTTCCCTATTTGAGCTGAGCTGGAAGACGAGGGAGGTTGAGTTGTGAAGGGCGGAAGGTGGGAGAGGGTGGGATTAGCTGGTCGTGCCTTCTGTCGTTGGTTGCTCGTTCCTCTTTTTTTATTTTAATTATTTTTTTTTCGCTGCAAAAGAGGAAATTTTGAAGTGCAACAAGCGAATGCTGAGCTGTGGTTGGGCAGATTTGGGAAGGGGTGGAGCAACTAGCTGCTTAGGTAATGGGTCACGTGGAATTGAGCTTGGGCTGAATCAAACTAACCTGAGGTTGAAGCAGCATCGACGACATCTATACATATATATATATATATATATAGATAGATAGATAGTTATATATGCGCTCCAATAACCCGCAATGGAGGGCTTGTTCTTTAACGTTAATGGCGGGTATGTTATTTCTGATCGCACTCCTATTCCTTTATATTATATATTTTTACTGACTCTGGCAAGGTATATCGAAGGACTCGTCCGCGGTTATCGAAACAGCCTACTCACCTCCCAGAACTACGGGAACCTGACCCAATGCGATACTATCGATGGCATGTTACTCCTCCTGCTTCGACTTCTACAACTCAATGTTTTACGAGGAATCAGTTATATCTTAATAGATCCGGACTAACATCAGCTCTATGGTATCTAGATGTCAAGCTCCAACTCGGTCCCGCCTATGGCGATTTCCTAGCTGCCCTTCCCCCAAACCCCTCCACCTCCTCCCTCGCTGGCAAAACCACAGAGAAACTCGTGGCGGAATTCCGCTACCTCCAGGCCCAGGCCACCGGCTCCATCGCCAGATTCATGGAATACTTGACATACGGGTACATGATCGATAACGTCGCCTTGCTCATCACGGGAACCTTACACGAGCGGGATACACGAGAACTGCTCGAGCGCTGCCACCCGCTTGGCTGGTTCGAGACCATGCCCGTCCTCTGCGTCGCCACAAATATCGAAGAACTCTACAACTCTGTCCTCGTCGAGACGCCGCTCGCGCCGTACTTCAAGGGCAGCCTCAGCCACCAGGACCTAGATGAGCTGAATATCGAAATCGTCCGGAACATGCTGTACAAGAACTATCTGGAGGATTTTCACAGGTTTGTCAACTCTGAGCCGGGACTGAAGGGTACCCCGACCGCTGAGGTCATGTCGGAAGCTCTTGAGTTCGAAGCGGATCGCCGTGCCATTAACATCACTCTCAACTCCTTCGGGACAGAACTGTCCAAGGCTGAGAGGAAGAAATTATATCCCGAATTCGGCAAGCTGTATCCGGAAGGTTCCCTGATGCTGTCACGGGCTGATGACGTCGAAGGCGTTGCACTGGCTGTTAGCGGCGTTGGAGACTACAAGGCGTTCTTTGACGCCGTGGGACTTAACCAGGGTGGAGGCGGAGGAGGAGGAGGAGCGGGCGGGATTGGCAGTGGGGGTTTGGGGAATATGGCTGGTGGAGGTAGTAGTGACGGGAAGAGTTTGGAGGATATGTTCTATCAGAAGGAGATGGAGATTTCGAAGCTTACCTTTACACGACAATTTACGCCGGCTATCATTTATGCGTGGGTTAAACTTAGGGAGCAGGTATGTTTTTTGCCACCTCTTCTGTCCTCTTCTTTCATTTAGACATCCCCACCCTCCCGTTTTGCCCCTTCGATCCTTGCATACCATATATGTGGTTGGGTTTTGTCCGTGTGAAGGAACCATGGTATGTACGTTCTAACATGTAGAATCTCTTCCCTTCTAGGAAATTCGGAATATCACCTGGATTGCGGAGTGCATCGCTCAGAACCAGAAGGAGCGGATAGGGAATTATATTAGCGTGTTTTGAGATATGGATATCGCCGTTTCTTTTCGTCAAGGTTTCGTAGTTTCTGGCTTCATTTTCTTGTCATGGTGTTCACTTTTCTATTTCCCCCCATTTTCCCCCCATCTTCCGTTTTGTTGCTACTTATTCTATTTTCCTTGGGAATTCAATTTCACTGATATCAGGCTAGCCATGTTATGCTTCTGGTTTTTGTCTTCTTCTTCTTCTTCGTCTTCCATTGTATTTTGCATTTTCTTCTATCCGTTTACATTTACCCTTCATGTCCCGTCCTGTCTTACTTACTATTTACAGGCAAACAGCAAAACATACCAAATTCTGTTTAATCGCCTAATAACCTACCCGAACCCCTACCCTACCATTTTCCCATTTTCTCCTGTCCTTTTGTTTTTGTTTGTTTTTTTCAGACCAAAGTTTCACGATCTTCTGAGAAAGCCTCCAATCCTCGCCATCCTATCTGAATACAAAGATCCAACATCCTGTTTCACGGTTTCACAGTATCTCGGTTAACTCAGACCTTCTACTTGGTGAAAGCTGCACCAAAAACCTATATGTTAACTGCATTAGAAAATGATGACATATCTTCGAGGCATCTGAGAACTAACAGTCACAGTATACAGAGAATATAGAGAATTGAACTGATTGCTATTCACTTCATCATTAATCTATATATAGATTAATATAGAGTATACAGAGTAGCTATCTCTGAGAGGTATTTTTTTATCAATTCTATGCATTGTTGATGATAACTCATACTAAGAAAAGCATCAGAGTTAACTGAGCTAACAGATAAGCTTCACCTCAGGCTGTCAACTAGGTTTTTGTGAAGGTTTCTGCTAATGCTTAAGCCCGCTTATATGCTGTTGATCTTCTTCATGGGGGCTGTGTGTGTGGGTAATATATATACCTATCTGTTGTGTTGCTTGCGTGTAATTTAAAACATTGGCTGTTGTTTAAGAAGCAAGAGTATTTATTTATTAATTCATTTAGAGCCGCGCTTATTGGGCCAATTGAATAAATAGTTATTGTATTGCATTTTATCATTTATAGAATAGGGAATACATGGCTTTGTCGCTGGTTGCTATTTCAGTGTATCTTTTTGAGGGAGGACATTGCAGGCGCGGGGAAATTTGTTTCCTCTTCAACTATTTCATACTACAGGCTGCTTCTTTGCTAATAGTAATGTTGACGACATATGAGGAGATGAATGGACGATTTATGTCCACACGCGTTGTCTGTTTATGAGAACCTGAGGCTTTCAAAGCTCATTCATGTTGAATTGAAGGTTTGACACAGCATAACCTTGAAACCTTCATTATTATTATACTTTTGATCCAAGATTATCTATGATGCATATCAAAACCTTAGCAATCTGATTATGCTCTGATACCATCACAACTTGCAATAATCCTAACTGAGGCTGGGTGGGTGGTGTTGTAATACGCAGTAGATATGACATGAAATCTATATATTTCACATCATCATTTTACCTTCTTTCATTCAGTCATATGCTACTCTGTACTAGTTACAGCGATGAAGGAAAAAAGGGCAGGATACTCAGCTAATCCTTCAAGGTATATATGGTGATAACTAGGACGCTGTGATATAAGAAGTCTATGTAATCATGTTATACGTACGGAGTATATGAAGTTTTTTGATGAAGAAGCCCAGAATTCAAGATATGACATGTTTCTCCCTTTCTCCTCTTCTCTGTCGAATCTCGAGGGGCACAAATAGGAAGAAGAGGACGCTGAATGGGATGATACAGGCCCAGTATTTTATTCCTCCTATGAATGAATCACTTCATATCGTGTACTGCGTAATTGCGAGAGGCCAGGTTCGGCCCGCTAAATTGGGCCCCTGTACTAGGTAACGATCCCTACCAAGGAGGGGAAAGCTGTGGGCTGTTCGGTTCCGCTCGTTCCTTGGGGCGGGCTACCAGTGGTTGGTTGCTCAGTGAGTATATGAGGTAATGGGATGAGCTGCTTTTTTGCCACCTTCTTGTTCTTGAATTGCTTCGTTGCAAGAATAGGAGTGTACAGATTAGCTGCGGTGCCTCCGTCTGTGACAGTGCGTGCTGCGAGTGAACATGTTCAAGTTTGAATGCTCTGAGTAACTTACAGCGTAGCCACAGTACAGCTTAGGGGGTACTGTAAGTAAGCAATGGTCAATGCTACCTAGGCGGGGGTTCTGACATATATCTCCATGTCCGTCGTTTACCCCTGGGCTGACTGCTACTCCGCACGGCGTACTGCTACCACTACTGGGCTGAAGCTGTGGCAGAATCACTGCTAGCGCCAGAAGATATTGCCAAGAAGCACAATAGTTGATCCTGGTTCCTGGTAACTTCAAGTAAGCCTCCGGATCGGCGGGTGGCACTCTTTGGCGGCATATATTTGTTATTCGAGCGGGGGGTGAGCGGGCGCAGAAACATCGCGGTACTCCTCCTCAACCACCTCTAATAATGATACAAAGGTAAGTTACATACTCAAGGACAACCAAGATACAAAGACAATGAATTACTATGAATAGTTGATTAATTATTGTCCAGTCATAAGCAGCTACTCACAATTGAAAGGAAAATGAATTAAGAAGTGTGAACAATGTGATAGGTACGGAGTAAATGTGGTGAGCGATTACCACTCCAATGCCCACTGCCCACGATCCTTGTGGTTCGTAAAACTTATTTCTATTCTATCCCAAGTTTTTAGGGCCAAAAGCCTGAATAACAAGGGTAGCATGGACTACTTCGTAAATATAGCCCACAGCGCCCTTTATCGCCCCTTATCACGCTAACCGTCCGCACAAAACACTAATAGGGAGACCCCACCCAAGGCTCCCTGGTCATTCATGGTCGATGTCTGATATATTTTGAATAATAATACTCCGAACGGAGTATCATGATGCCAGATTGTGAACTCCTCGCCGTACTAGCTCAGGAGACCCAAGCTGCAAACCACTCTACGGGGTTTCTTGGTATGGGGCTCGCCATCCACCAGACAACAGCGCTGATTATCTCCCACTGTGTTTGCACGCTTTGAAGTGAAGAACTGGAAAGACGACTCGTCTACGGAGTAGCAGATGAGAGGAAGCCAATCCTCAACACATTGTGATGGAAGCTCTGTCAATAATACTGATGAGAAGTAACTAACTGACTGGAACCTAGGACATCGGAATTACGATCTTCATGTTCTTTACCATGCAAACGGCAGAAACTGGTCTCTTTGGCCAATGTAGGCCGTTCCATTGAACTCTGATTAGAATCAGGTTGTATTCTTTTGCTCTGCGACATGCACACGGCCTGCTATTCTTGTTGTTATTGGTTCCTAGACCAAAGCGACACAATCGCACGTTGAAAGCCTCTTGTTTGCTTTTTTTTTTTGTTTAACAAAAACTATGGCATTTACGGGTCACAAATACGCAGTGTCGCACAAAAAAACGGGTCGGGGATAAATATGATTGGCCCAGGAAACACGATGCTGACTTCTGTGCATCTGCAGCTGCGTTTTTCTGTCTGGTTTCTTTTCTTTCCTTCTTTGCTTTTTTCTGCAATCCTGCTGGCTTTGCGCGGCGCATACTCCGTACACATTACGCTGTGTATGATTATTCCTTTGATGCTCAGAAGATAGAAAGGTCTGCTTGACTATTTATATTGATTCTGACTCTCTTTTCTGAGGGACATTGTAACCTCATGATGGTCATTGTAGTTTACCATTTATCGCCCGCCTGCAGATGATTATTGAGTTTCAGTGGGCAGGAACAGAAAATATCGAAGTTAATCGAATTTTGGAAACGGGAATGCCTGTGCAGTGCTCCTAGCCCGCTGGCGGTTTACATCCTAAAGATGACCAAGGTTCTGTTGATCACTATTTCTTTTGAAATTTGCAAGTCTCCCTTGTTTCGGGTGCGGCGTCAATGTCACTTTGTCACACATGGGGTCCATCCGTACATATAAGAGACAGCCAGGAAGCACCTTGACAGATTTCGCCCTCCTCTCTTCCTTCTTTCTCTTGTTCTCTTATTCATCCGACATACAGTCTTTTTGTGACGTATCCTACATTCTTTTATCTTTCTGAAAAGAATACCACACTCCTTTACAACCCAGTCGTTCGTTCTGAATCTTATATACATATATATATATATATATACATTTTTTGATTATTTAAAACCCTTTCGCTGAGCACCCCACCTTCAACATGAAGCTCTCCGTCGTCTCTGCCGCATTTGCCTTTGCTGGCTCTGTTATTGCCGCTCCTGCTCCTATTGTCCCAGGACTCCCAAAACTTCCAGGTCTCGGATCGTTGCCGTCCGTCCAGGGAATTCCCGATGCCCTAACCGGCAAACTTGTCCCATCAGTCACCAAGGGTATCGGCGCTGCTGGTTTGGGATCTGTTTTGGGGCCCCTCAAGGGTCTGCTGGGAGGAGGATTGAAAGGCCTTCCCCTCAAGGCCCGCCAGGAGGCTGGGGACGAGATCAGCGGCATGACCCCAGAGCAATCTGCGGAAATGATCCAATCCATCACTGAAATTGCATCCGCCCTCCAGGTTGATAAGGCCGTCAACGGCAAGCTCCCCGAGGTCCCTGGCCTCTCGAAGGAGAAGCAGGACGAGCTTCTGGGAGCCCTCAAGGCCCTCGTTTCCAAGGTCGCTCCCTTGACCAAGAACGGCCTGAAGGACATTGTCCCCAAGCTTGACGCGCTCGATGTCCCAGTTCAGAGCCTTACTGTCACGTATGTACATCACGTGCATACATCACGTGCATATACATGTCCATGTCCTTCTTTACTACTTCTCATTCTCTCTCTAGAGTTATCATAATACAACTATCTTATACTTTCTCTGAATCCATGGCTTCTATGTGATATATGGTAGCATGTCTGTCAACAATCTCTGTTGAGATATCTAAATCTCTGTTGAGATACAGATAACAGATGTTACTGTTCAGAGCTTGACTTATCAGTAGTCACTGCAGGGATCAAGTGCTCACAGTTGTGGGATCTCACTCTCAAAGATCTTGGGAGGTCTGAACAAGCTTTCATCATGTATTAGCAGTCATTACAGTCTATAATTTCAATCCTCTCAGACTTTCTTCACAGCTCATCAGAAACACTCTCTCTTCTCTGACATGTCTAAATGTGTTCATCAGCTTTCTATTCTCAAGAAACACAACTTCTGAGTCAGGATGTCAGAAGAATGAGAATGGTGGCATTCAGTCTCATTCTTTCTCTTTTCTCTGGTGAACAGTCTTGAATCTTCTCTTGATGTGTCTGACATGTTCTCTCCCACAGTCAATAAAGGGAAATAAGCAGAGACATCTCTCTTGGCCTATTTCAAGGCACAGTTCAAAATTGATGCTGTCTTGTTGCTGCTCTACTGCATGTTCTTCAAGAACAAAAGACAGTGACAACTAATAGGAATACCATCACTTGCTGATTTTGAATGAGCTAAAGCAATTTTCTCTCTTGAAGGAGAAACTTCCTGTACTGCCTGTCTAGCTAAAGCATGAGAACAATTCAAAAGTCTTATGGCCTCATATAGATCTGTTGCCTGTTTTACAGACTGACTTGTCAAATTCAGAAAAGGCTCAAATCAGGTGAATGGAAAACCAATGAACTTTGGCACTGATAATGACTATGAATGAGAGTTACTTCTGAAGTTTAATTCAGTGTATTTTAAAAACAACATGTCTTCTGACTTTGAGTTTACTCATTGTAATCATAATCTTATTCCCTCTCAGTTAGATGAACTGACATGTTATAGACATTATATGATAGCTTCTGCCTTCATCAATAACCCACCCGGGCTCGTCAATGATGTTTTCAACCTTCATCTCTTGAATCCCTTACAACAACATTGTGACACAGATCTCAACATCAGAATTCCCCCATCTCACCTCTCAAATCACCCTCATCACTTCAAATCTCAACTCTATCTCACATACATTATGGAGGCAAATGATTTCTTCATATCTCCTTCTGAGCATGAGGATGATCATGCTTTCAAGGAGCTACTCTGTAAATTCTCTCATGGCCTTTGCTGGGAACACAACATATGAGTAGTCTCTGATAGTGATTCTCCTTTCTCATCTGACTCTTTCTCAGACAATGAACTGTGTTGTCATTGCAATCATGGCAGACACTGACTCTGCTGCAACAATCATCACAGATGCAATGCTTCTCCTTTCTCTGACCACTGTTGTGGAAATAATCATCATACAAAGCTTAAGCCTGAGGATATAATGATGTTTGATTCAGAAGAAACAGGAGTTTGTAACTTTATACTCTGATTCCAGCAAATTGCTTGCATATATGGTGACTGCTCAGTGCTTATGGTCTTATCTTGATGTCTATGTGGAGAGGCACTGGAATGGCTTATAGAATTGAAGTCTGACATCATTGAAATCATGAATGATGATCTATACTGCTGGGAAATGGAACTTCTCAAACAATTTGGGAGATTTTGACAACAGGTCATGCAGGAAGCATTATATCTATGTTATTGTTTCTCTGACAGACACAATCTCCTCATTTCATCTTACTTCACCTGCAAAGTCTCTCTGCTGTGTGAAGCAGGTATTACTGATCAGATTCAGCTGGTGCAGCATCTCTATGATGGTCTTGAAGCACAGCTACAAGTCAGCTGTCTTATAGATGAATTTGCAGATGACTTCTCCTCTCTCAATGAATTCTGATGCAAGGTTAAGAATCAAGAGGCTGCAGTCTTCAAGCTCTGAACTCTAAATTGACAAGCTTCCTGCTTCTCTTTCAAGCAATTTGAAGAAAAGGAAACCAGATTCAGCAACAAATCAGAAGTCTCTTCATTTAATCACTTTTGCAATTCTGAATGACCCCAGGCTTCAGATTGTGAAAAGAACTTCAAGCTCACAGCTCAGACATCAGATTACAAGAACAATTTCAACAATTTCAACAATCAACATCACAGTTTCAACTTCCGGAACCTCACACAAGACTCATGGAAAAAGCCATTCTGAAACAATCAGGCATTCCATGCTGTTCAAGACAATGAATCTGCTCAGGAAGACACTAATCTCTCTAGTGCTTCAGACATATCAGATGATGATCACAGTGACAATGAAGCACCACAGGCTTCAAAAAATGATTGATTGATCTTGGACATCATTTTTCTTTTGTAAATGTGCCTAATATTCTTTCTGATACAGTTCCTGCATCTTTCAATGTTTACTGTATGTCAGAGTTTTCCTGTTCTTCTGGCCAACTTCTTACTGCACTTATGTTAGATGAGCATGGCTCATCCTTTCCATTCATTCAAGATATCAGCTCTGGTCTATTCTTAATTGAGGCAGACACAGTCTCCACGCGTTTCCCCTCAGCATCTATTAATTCCAACTCTAATAATATTCAAATTTTTATTCATGGTGTCTCTGACAAATCACTGCTGTTCTTCAAGTACACCATAATCCCTCTTCAGTATAATCAAACTCACCAGCATTCTCATCTCAACCCAGGCACTTCTCATTCTTCAATCTTTGTCATCTTTCATGTTGTGGACACCTTACCTCTCTGCATGATCATTGGCATTGACATCATGTGTGAAATTCAAATGTCTATTCAGCTTGGCTACTCTGATACTCTTCAGTTTTGTATTAATGAGATTCTCATGACAATTCTCCTCACTAAATCTGCCCTCTCTTGCATATTCATCCCTTGTCTCTGAAAAATCCCAGTGAGAGTAGTGAACATGACCATTATTCTCTCTGCTCATGAGAAGATACTTTCAGTCTCTCATTTCTCAGTTCCTTCATCAATGTCACACTGACTCTATTTCAAATCACTGTGAATATGACAACCTGGTTCATGGATCTCTGCTGCCAAAGGTCTATTAACTGACTTCAAAATCTCTGTTATATCAGTTGTCAATTTTGGACTCATGGCTGTCAAACTCCCTGCTTGTTTCATCATTGGCTACATTACACTTCTATCACATTTCATGCCAGTAATCACCTACACAACTTTGTCACATTCTATCATCTACACTACATCTGACTCCACACATCTACTTTCTCAGATTTTCAAACCTCTCTCTGAAAACATCATGTCAGATACTGATTCTGATGAACCTGTCAACCTCCTCTTTCAGCTCAACTATAATCACAATGCAGAAGATTTTCACTCAGACATTTCTGATCAATTTGGTGAGAACTATCACCAACAAGTTCTTCAGATGCTTATTTATCTCAAAAAGTTGTTCTTTCTCATCCTGGGCAAAGTGCATGGTTTTGAGATGCTCATACCATTCATTGATGAAACTGATATAAAGGGTCTCAAACAAAGCCTGTTTAACCTCTTCATGCGTGATCACTGAGTTATGGACAAAATTCTGAATGAACTCCTTCAGACTAACTGAACAGAAAGTGTTTCACTATCTCATCTGTTGCCTGCTGCATCCCCCGCATTTATTGTATGGAGAAATGGCAAACTCTGAGTAGTGATTGACCTATGTCATATAAACACCAAACTGTAATCAGATGTCTACTCTCTTCTCTGTCAAGACATTATTCTCTTCTCTCTCAGTAATGGTGTCATCTTCTTCACATTAGACATTACAAAAGGTTTCTTTCAGGTTCTTATCAAGAAACAGGACAGATGGAAGACAGCCTTCATCATCTCACATAGAGAACATGAACAATTGAAAGTTTTCAGCATGGGCCTTGCATTCAGCCCAGGCTTTTTTCAACATATGATGGAGACAATTCTCTGCCTCTTTTTATGGTCATCTCTACTGGTGTATATTGATGACATTGTCATTTTTTCTAACTTCTCTGAACAACATCTTAAAGATCTACAAGCAGCTCTCTCATGTCTTCAAGATTCCAGTCTAACCCTCTCAATTTCAAAATGTCATTTCATCTATCTCAGTGTTTTTCTTCTTGGACACAAGGTCTCTCATCTTGAACTTTCCACACACAATGTCAAGGTCAAAGTCATTCAGGATCTTTTCTTTCCCATCACTCTTCAACAGCTTGAAACATCACTCAGTTTATTTGGCTATTATCATGAATTTGTTTCTCATTATGCTCAGAAGGTTGAATCACTTCAAGTATGAAAAACTCAAGGATTTCACAATGTCCCTGTCAAGGGAAATCTCTGTAAAAAATGGGCCAAGATGAAAATTCTCTTCACAGACAATCTTAAACTATGCTGGTAGTAAATCAAAGATGAACTTTGTAACACTTCAATTCTCAAGTTCTCTGATTTCCACAGTGTCTTCATTGCCTATGTTGATGGCAGTAAATTCAGTATGGAAGCAACAGTTCATCAACTTGATAAAACAGGAAAGAAGCACTCTATTCTGTTCCTCTCTCATACTTTAAAGAGTAGTGAGAAGAATTATGGTTTCACAGAGCTGGAAACAGCAGCCTTGATATGGCTTCTCTGCAAGGTCTTACAATATTTCAATGGCAATTTCATCATTGTTATTAATCATATTGCACTTCAGACAGCTCTGCAAATCATTTCAGTGAACAAGCAGCTAAACAACTGTCTAAATTGATAGTCTCTATTTCTTTTCATCTTCTTCTTCTGAATGAAGATCATGCACTGAGCTGGAAAGAGCCATGTGAATGCAGATGCTCTATTTCATCTTTCAACTTCTGACTCTGAAAAGCTCAATCAGTTACTCACATCATCTGTTTCATTCTTTAATCTCTCAATTCATTTCTTCACTGAAGACATCACTCTCAATTCCAGCTTTGCTATCTTCACTTCTGAAATGAACATCATTGTGCAAGTCTACTCTGTGAATCTTCTTCAAATGCATCTGGATCTTCAATGAAGCATTCAACAGAAGATAAAGCATGATTCATATTTCTGTGCAGTGTATTGTAAGATAATACAGTGCATCAAACAAGGTATCACTAACAGTCATCAATATCATGGCTTTCACTGAGATGAGAATCAACAACTCCTCTACTACATCTGAGATGAAAACCCTCATCTCTGCATTCTTTGAAAACTTCAGACAGCAGTCTTGAGACAAGCCCATGATCATGAGGGCCATGATGGCATAATAAGAACATACTTTCATCTCTGTTAACAAATTTTCACCTCTAATCTAAAGGAAACTATTGTCAAATATATTAATCAGTGCTCAGTTTGTTAAACAACAGTCTCTCACTGTCATTCACAATTTGATCAGCTTCATCTCATCAACTCTTCACAACAACTCTTTGTAAGCTTGTCTCTGGATTTCATCTCTGACTTATCTCTATCAAATGGGCACAACATGTTGCTTACAATCATGGATAAATACTTCAAGTATATCTGCCTCATCCTCAGCTGCAAAGATGACTCTGCCAAACAGTGGACAATCTGCTTTTTTGCAGAAATTGTTCAATTCTGGGGTCTCTTCAAACAACTGATAGCAGATTGTGATTGTTGATTTCTAAATGCATTCTGAAAGGAATTATTTCACTGTATCAACACTGCTCTCTGTCTTATCACTGTATATCACCTCAGTGCAAATGAACAAGCTGAGTGAACTAATCAAACAGTTGAGATTGCTCTCTGCTCTCTGCTTGTCAGTCATATCATGGATTTCTGGGATGCACTACTTTCTGAAATTGAATTCAACATCAATACCTCTAGTTCAGAAGCCACTGGTCAAACACCCTTTGTCATTCTCTATGATGTTGAACCTACCTTGACTTTTGCTTCTCAAACTTGCACACACCCTTCTTCTGCAGATGATTTCATTAATTCCCATGCTCAACTTCAGCTTCAAGTTGAAGATACTCTTGCCATGACTAGAGCTTGTATGTCTATCTACTTTGACAATAATCACCAACCAGTTGAACTCTCTGGCCATGCCTATCTCTGAGTTGTCTGCAAGGGACATCATGGATACACTCTTTCTGAACAATCAGCTCTACATCTCATCTGAGTAGGACTCTTCTGAATTATTGAATGAGTCAGCTCTCTAGCCTACTGTCTTGATCTCTCTCCATGTTTCCGCAGTATTCATTCTGTAATATCAATTATTCATCTTGAGCCCTACATTTCTGATGATTTTCATCATCTCTTATCTGCTGGATCAGATCGCATCCTTGACAGTCAACAATACTGGGAAGTCAAGGAAATTGTTGATGCCTGTGTCCATGAAGATGCCCACCAGCTCAAAGTCTGATGGAGTCATGGAGAAGAATCATGGGAAGATTGAGATGTACTTCTACAAGATTGCTCTCAAATGATACAGCAATTTGACAACAACAGGAGGAATTTGCAATGTCAGTGTTCTTAATTTTCATGTCTATCATGTATTTCATAACAAGCTGTATATTAATTATTATCTGTATTGATATCAAGGATGATATCATTTTTATCTCAGTGGCATATGTCACATATGTACATCACATGCATACATCACATGCATATACACGTCCACATCCTTCTTTACTACTTCTCATTCTCTCTCTAGAGTTACCATAATACAACTATCTTATACTTTCTCTGAATCCACGGCTCCTACGTGATACTTACTACCCGTAGCCCTATTCTCGGCAGCCTCCCAATTGTCGGTGGTCTCCTCGGTGGTGGTGGCGGCGCTGGTGGAATCCTCAGCGCTGTCGCTGGTCCCCTCGCTATCTTCAGCAAGGTTCTCGGCATGACCAAGTCCGCACCACTCCTTGGACCCGTCCTCTCCGCCATCAGCGGAGTTGGCCTGCCAGTATAAAGGTGAGCTTCTCTTTTTAATTTTTTTGCTCTCCTTCCCGTCGTTACCAGGGTATTTCTTTTAACACTCCGTCCGCGATTACTAGGTTTTATCTTTTGCCGTCAGCTTTAGAACAATACTCGCCCTGTCTCGACTAGTTTCCCCTAGATAAGTTCACCCACCTAGCAGAACTATTATCTCCGCGCGACACGCTTCAGCGAGCGATGGCCTTAGCTAGGAGGAAGAAAAACCCAAGAAGACCCTCCTTGTTATGACCCCCAACCATGTCCATTATTAATATTAACTATCTCTTTTCTTTTCATACCCTTTTCCCTCTCCCGGGAGGAGACTTAGATGTATATTTTCATGTCAACTAATTATGGAACTGGCTTTGGCGGTTAATGAAAGACGGTTTTTATTTATTTATTTTGATTTCTTTTCTTTTTTTTTGTGTTGCCCTAATTAACGCGGCCTTGGGCGTTATCGAACCATCTTTAAATATATGCTTGATTTCCCCTAAACTGAAGTTGCATGTTCCGTGTCGTGCTTAGTACCATCAATAATGCAAGATCCTGATATTTACAATTTTTATTTGATTCTTTCACTCAGTCCGCATGTTTTATATAAAATCTTCACATAAAATACTCCTGCTTGACTGCAGCGGCCAGTTCTAGCACATACACCCTTACCTACTATTTATTTCACTGCTTGCAGCGGTAATGTTGGTGAAGCTATATCGGTTTACTGATTAATCCTATATAGGCCTGAAGTCCTCCCGTCGAAACAAACTCCCGTGGGAGAAGGGCAGGAAGATGCCTACTGTTAATGGGTTACCTGGTTCTAGGCATTCCTGTAACGGCACCCCTGTATTTCTCATCTTAATACAGTGCTCTATATGATTGAGACCTGCTATTAGATACAGCTATCACGGCCTTGGGTTCCTGTAGGACTTGTCTGCCTTTCAACGCTCCATCTTGCCATACCCCCATCAACTGTTTTTCTAATGTACATACAACGCCCATTCATTCATTCATTCATTCAGCGCAGTTATGGCGAGATTCATCTACAAGAATTATAACCTCGGAATTGATGGACCCCTGGAGGTGAAAGCGATAGCATAGAGTTGTGCTGGTAATTACTAGCTCAGATCATGATTCATTCCACCACAACTCGTTATTTCTCTGACACTTACATTTTTCTTTATATTTTTCTCCCTTCTTCTCTTTCCTGCCGGCTGATTGCATATTGCCATATGATCTTGATTTGTTTTCCAGTGGCCATCTAGAGGCTGTGTGGGGCTTCTTTGCATATTGGAAAGTCATGCTGCTTTTGATGCTTATCCAGATTGATGCTAAATCAAACAGGTATTTTGATGCCAGTCTTCACTCATTGAGTTCAGTTGGTGAAAATTATCTCGACGCATCTATCGAAATCTCTCGAAAGGCTTGTTGGTTGTCACTTTCCAAGGTCCTTGTCCTGGGGGTTTTTCCAACCCCTTCCTGGGAGGTCAATACGCAGCTCTCATCTAATGCACCATTCTATGGTCCTACTGTGGTAACCATTTCTAGATGGATCCATAATTCACTGCCTTGCTTTCATTGTCGCTTTTCATTGTCATCATAACGCATCGCAGCCAGGCCTATGCGATTGCCTGACCTTTTGTCTAAGGAACCTGAAGCCATACATTTCTTTGATAGGGCTACATAAGCAGTTCCGATTCCATCCAAGAATGGGTTTTCAAATTCAAGCTGATTGATTTGGCTTCTGTGACAGTTATATAAATGGTTTGATTCATTAGCTGCTTCCCAGTAATTTTTTCTTAATCTTTACATGGCTATATAGTTATTTTCGATATTCATCAAATTCCCATCCAACGTATTGTTTTCGTTTGGCCAAAGTAAGAAAATGGACACCTCTACTGGGTCTAATTGGTATGTAGAACGTCGCAGTTTAACGGCTTTTGCTAAATTATTTCCTAGGATGGCGAACAACAAGCGACTACATCTACCGAGCTTCCTGGTGGGACCCCTTCTCATGATGAGGCTCTGCAGACGACGCGGGTTTCATGAATGCCTCTCTAGCGGCTCTCCAGAGCATTGAACAGCGTGAGCTACTTGACTTGGTTGACCGGCTTCGTCGTGCAGGGCTAAGTTCAATCTTGCAACTGCCCCAAATTGTAGTTTGTGGTGATCAATCGTCCGGCAAGAGCTCTGTCCTTGAAGCTATCACAGAGATTCCTTTCCCACGAAAGGAAAACTTATGCACCCGCTTTGTGACAGAGATTGTTATGAGGCGGGAGCCGGTGCCGAGCATTGAATACAAAATAAACTCTGGCAGCAGCCGTCCCGAGGACGAACAACTTCGACTCCGCAAGTTTACCAGATCTATCAAGGGCTTTGCCGAACTCCCTTCCATCATCGATGATGCAGCCGAAGAGATGGGGCTGAATGAGAATGAGCATAGGACGTTTTGCAGAGATGTTTTAAGCATTGAGATTTGTGGACCGAATCGACCCCAGCTGTGAGTCTCCACTTTATTTTCCAAATGGTCTATAAGCTAACCCTAGCTACAGCACCTTGGTCGATCTCCCTGGCCTTATACATTCCTCAAGCAAGTCACAATCGGACGAGGATGTTGAACTTATCAAATCCGTTGTTCAAAGCTATATTTCGCAAAAGCGCACAATTATACTCGCTGTTGTCTCAGCCAAGAATGATTATGCCAATCAAGTCATTCTTAAAGACTGTCGAAAATTCGACCCACAGGGTGCACGTACTCTTGGTGTTATTACAAAACCAGATTACTGGCGGCCATGGTCTGATAATGAGCTTGTATGGCTTGACCTCGCACAGAATCGTGATATTTACTTCGAGCTTGGATGGCACCTGTTGAAGAACCGTGGCGATGGCGAGCACCAAATCTCATTTACAGAACGTAACCTGAACGAGCGCTTGTTCTTTAATAATGGGAACTACCACATTCTTCCCAAACACACAAGAGGCATTGATTCGCTTCGCGGACGGCTGAGCCACCTCCTGTTCGAGCACTTGAAGCGGGAACTGCCAACTGTCAAAAGTGAGCTTGACATAATGGCGGCTACCGTCTGCATGGAACTTGAGGATTTGGGCAGAAGCCGTCCCACACTTGCGGATCAACGAGCGTACCTAGCCGATTTTTTCAGCTCAAGATATGATATAGTCGTGGCAGCTCTGAATGGTAATTACGATGATAGCTTCGTCGGTGGCCTCAGCCTTCTCGCATCCATTGACGAGCAAGGAAACTCTCGCCGACTCAGAGCAGTTGTACAACACCTAAATATCCGGTTTGCCGAGCGTATGCATCAGCATGGACACCAATAGGTCGTTCAGGAGGTTGGCGTGGATGAAGGTTCACCGCCGGAGTCAGAGACTTCGGACTCCGAGCAGTTGGAATCGATGACACCTAAGGTCTTATCCCGGGAAGAAGCTATCCAAATGGTGGTTAGGATGTTGGAACAATGTCGCGGCCGTGAGCTTCCAGGGATTTTCAATCCGATGCTAATCAGCCATTTATTCTGGGAACAATCCAAAGACTGGGAGTCTGTCGCCCGTGACCACCTTACCAAAGTCGCAGCTACTTGCAAAATGTTCCTACTCCAAGTTTTGGATCACGTTGGGTCTCCGGACTTTAAAAGAGGACTTCTCCACCTGACTGTTCATCCCACTCTGACACGAGCTAAACAAGCAGCTTTGAATGAACTTGAGAGAATTGAGAAAGATAAGAAGGGTCAGCCCATCACCTATAACCACTATTTCACCGACACCTGGCAAAAAATGCAGTAGAAAAAGACCACATGCAACATCAAGATGATAGCCCAGGAGGCTACGGTGGAAATTTACCAAAAGATCGGGGTTGGTGGACAAGTGTTCGAAAAAAGGAGCTACATCGAACGACGGCTTTTGGTGATAAGCTCGGTCAAGCCATTGAGCGAGACATGGATAAGTTTTCTGCCGAACAAGCCCTCGACGCACATGACGCATATTATAAGGTAAGTACCTGTATGCCAGCTTGAAAAAACAATAAAAATCAAAAACAAAAAACAAAAAATTGGATCCTGCTTCTATATATGTTGCTAATAAGAGTGTTCCTGTTGCGGAACTAGTCCGAGAAAAAATATTTCATTGATGTGGTCGCTAAGCAAATCATCGAGCGACATCTGGTTTCGTCTCTCGCTGAGGTCTTCTCACCAAGGGTTTTGGCCCGCTACAGTGACAAAGAGATCCATCTCCTGGCTTCCGAACCCTCTGAGATAGTGCGGATACGCGAGCACTTGGATGGTAGACTTAAGATGCTGGAGGATGGCCAGAATGCGTTCGATATGGCGATGAGCTAAAGCATGATT
Organism: [Emmonsia] crescens; assembly: GCA_002572855.1. Lineage (NCBI taxonomy): Eukaryota > Fungi > Ascomycota > Eurotiomycetes > Onygenales > Ajellomycetaceae > Emergomyces > [Emmonsia] crescens. Next base: position 3,298 of record PDND01000163.1, on the reverse strand, counting down.
TAGGGGGTCATGGACCAAGTTGGGGCATTCATGCACATTCTCTCCCTACGTGATGTATGGAGTCGTTGAATCGTTGAAATATGGGTTCTTGGTATCAAGGAAAAGAGTTACGGTCATAACAACCTTAAGCTAAGAAAGAAAAGTAGAAATGAAAAGAAAGCCAACTTCCAAACCTTAATTATTAGCTCATGTTCCCTTTCCAGCATCCTCCTTCAACGTCACAATCCTATTTAACACCACCTTCTCGACTGTGCTGTCTTTATCCTCGCAAAAATACGCCACTCGCATTCCCTGAAACCTAACCGATTCAGGCCCATTGGGGGGTGGAGTACTGCCCCCATACCCGCTTCCATCCCCACTTCCAGATCCTGCACCGTTGCCGTTTCCCCCGGGATTGGCAGGCCAGGGTGCTCGTTCCTTTATCTCTTTGAAACCAATCTCTAGAAGTGCTTTGGGAAACACGTCTTCGGAATTTGGATTTATATCTGCGAGGTAGCCATCGGGGTGGGAGAGTGGGTTTGCTGAATTGAAAAGGGGGTTAAAACTGTGGACTTCGGCTTTTATCGGGGAGTTATGAGTGGGTGAATGGGCAACCCAGTGGATGTATCTGATGCCACATTAGCGTTTGCTGAAAGGTAATTATTTTAGAGGGGGGTAGGGTGTGGTGGGTAAGCTTACGATTTGGGCTTTTTCCGTTGAGAACCTTCCTCTGGAGTTTCATATTTGGCATATACAGTAGTCACGAGCCTGGTTGCTGGATCGCTTTCATAGGAGGTTGCTGTGATGGGGAATGGCACTTTCATAAGGCCAACGGAGACCCCTGGGCTCAAACGGTAAAAGTTCTCCGAGGCAGTCTCTCGGAAGTCATTGCGGTCGATATACACAGTGTTCGTAAATGGCACTGAATGTGTCTGGGGAACAATGTCAGATGGAAAGATACGGAGCAAGGTGCATTGCGCTACCCGAAAGTGATGTACATACACCGTAGCTAGGGTCTTTGGAAAATGGAATTTCAACCATCTCCACATAGTCATCCGGGAGGTTCTCTATCAGCACGCAAATAGGATCAAGCACAAGCATGAGTCGCGGCACAGTGCTTTCCAAGTATGCGCGTACGGATCTTTCAAAGCGATGGGTTTCGATTGTGGTTTTCGATTTCGTGACGCCCAGCTCATTGACAAAGGACAGAATGGCGCCCGGTGGTATACCACGCCGGCGAAGCCCAACAAGTGTGAATAGACGGGGATCATCCCAGTCCCTTACATACTTGTCCTTGATAAGAGTGATGAGTTTGCGCTTTGATAGAACGGTGCCGTTCATGTTCAAACGCCCGAATCTATGTGATCAAAATTAAACCGAGAAATTAAAAAGAGTTGAAGTATAGAGGTAGCACTCGTACATACTCTCGCTGCATAGGCTTGTATACTTCAAGCTCGTCACAAAGCCACTCATACGACTCCCGCGATAATTCAAATTCCGTAGTGCAGAGAGAATGTGTGACGTCTTCGAAACTATCACATAAACAATGAGTGAAATCATAACTGGGATAAATCTTCCACTTGTCACCCGCACGCAGATGTTTGCAAAAATTGCCTTCGTCATCCTCAACAACTCGATATGCGGTGATGTCCCACATTTGCGGGTTACCACTGCTCAGATCCTGCTTCATGCGCAAGACAGCCTCTTGAGCGCGATATTTTCCTTCTTGCATTGCGCGGAATTCCACTAGGGATTCGGAGACAGGGCGGTCGCGGTGGGCGCATGCGTAGCGAGTTTTCCCCTTTGCCCCAGTGACAGTGTCCACGCCACGTTGGGCTTTGATCTCACTCTCTATATAGGGGTTAAAAAGATAGCCACAGAAAGGCTTATCACAAGATCCTCTAATTGCATGTGGAAGCTCTCACCCGTGCAATGGCACACATATGCCTTATCTTTTAAAATCAGCGCCTCTGCCAATTCATACAGTCTATCAAAATAATCACTTGAGTAAGTGATGCGAACTGGTTTGAAACCCAGCCAGGCAACCAACTCCTGGATGCTCTCGATATATCGCTCTTCCTCGCCCTTGGGGTTTGTGTCATCAAAACGCAAGTAACAATCCCCACTGTGGAACTTAGCAAAGCCAAAGTTCACAGCGATAGCCTTAGAATGGCCAATATGAAGATATCCATTTGGTTCTGGCGGGAAACGAGTTACGACTTTGTCGACTCCACCAGAACCCCCAATGGGCTTTTCTTGATAAACATCGGCAAGAAAGCCTGTCTTAAACATTTGGTTAAGGTCATTGGAGGTCAATTGTCCACGAGTAGGTTTGAGCTGCGTCTTTTGCTTAGGATTCGAGCGAATTGGTACCTCTTTAGAGGTTGCCATTCTAGGTGTTAGGGTTGGAGGGATAAACTATTGGGATTGTTATCAATAATAGCTGCACAAGGCTTGAGTTCATGAATGAATGCAAAAATTGAGAACGGTTGAACTTCCTAGTAAGCCCGGTATAAAAACAAATACAACAAACCCTGATATCCCAACCATCCCCCCTTGTTCATTGATGCTAGGTTGAGTCACCGCAGATCCACGTGACGTGGACTCTAAGCTGTTGGGCGTACGGCGCCTTAGCGGTCGCCCCGAGCTAGCGTGCACGTGACATAGCATACATAGATAGCTAGCTCCTGCCTACCAATACAAGAGATTAACCATCCCACAGGTTATAGCCCGGTTAGCAAGATTTGAATGAAATCATACGATTTTTCATAAGAATACGCTTCAAATTCATGCGGATGAGTTCATTGATGATTTGAGAATCATTTTCCAGAAGAATACAATAATACTATGTGTCAAGAGGATTTGTTTTGGCCTGTGTTAGCAGGATAAACATTGGCCCAAAGATAGCAGTAGTACACGATCTTTTGAAGGATTAAGAGCTATCTTACTTCTTATTTCATCTCTTTTCAGGTGTAAGATCTACAGATCTTCTAACACCTTTATCTTGTTCTCTTTTTCCTATTTGATACCCAGGTTGTGAGATTCAATGAGTGGACTGCTCTCAACACCTCTATCAGAGTGTAAGAGAACACTCAGATCACATTCAAGGGCCCCAGGATTCAATTCAGTGGAAGAAGAGAACAAGTCTAGTTCTGGAGAAGAAGAAGGATGTATGCAATATGATTTGGCAGAAGAAGGTGATACCATGGAGCCTAGTGGAAGTGGATGTGTTGCTGGCAGAGATAAGCAGTCAGAATGTGAAGCTTCTGAGGCCACTGATAGCTCTGATGGCATGCCTTGCTCTACAATGCCTATGATG
>PDND01000162.1:0-58905 GCA_002572855.1 [Emmonsia] crescens | reverse complement strand
GAAGAAGAAGAAGAAGAAGAAGAAGAAGAAGAAGAAGAAGAAGAAGAAGAAGAAGAAGAAGAAGAAGAAGAAGAAGAAGAAGAAGAAGAAGAAGATATATACAATATATGTAATACAGATATGTACCGCGGACAATAATAATTGTACTATACAATATACACACGGACATGGAGGTGTACAGACAAAATCCCCCGGCCCGGGGGGGAAAAGGGCTGAGAGAGATAATGATGAGGAAGTATGTGTGATTGTTTTTGTTTAAGAGGTGTGGTGTGGTGGTAAGATGTGGTTGTGTCCTGCCTCCAGGGTTTAGATTTCTAATCGACTCCAGCATACAGGTCAACAACGATATTTATGCCCGCAACGACGATTTCAGCGGCGATGAGGATGATTACTAGATTTTGTATCATGTCAGCGAGTTTCAGAATCTTGATTTGGTGTTTCTTTTACAAAGCAAAAACAGGGGATGTAATATTCATCATATAAAGTAAAGAGTGTAGGAGACGACGTACCAATCCATTCCAGATACTCCCCATGCCGATGACTCAACTGATCTTTCAGAACCGCAAGCAAATCCGCAATCACATCCAGCCTCTCTGTCAACAGTCCCACCCGCTGGTCCATCTCTAGATAGCTACGCACTGCCTGATAGACAGGCTCTAGCTGTGGTTCCGCCCACATAAGCTCAGGACTATCCAACACAGACCCTTGCAGATGAATATTAATACGAAGAATGAACAACTCGCCAATCTGCATATTAATCTGTCTGCGCGTGAGGTTCACGCTACCCGTCTCCGCAATCTGAGCAGGCAGCGGGGATGTCTTCGCGATTGTTTCCGAAACGAGGTCTTCGAACAGTGACGTCTTGACGGACTGGGAGAGGGCGTGGGAGATAGCGAGCTTGGTCATGTAATTGTGTGGGTCTTGCAGGGAGATAAAGTCGTTGTAGATTCGCGCTTGGTAGTCGCGGGTATAGTAGAAGTTGAAGTTTTCGATCTGCGTATCTTCGGTGCTGAGGACGGCGCTAGCGAATTTGGATACTTCGCGGAGGAAGCGGGTTTCTTGGGCGGGTGTCATACCCCATATTACCACGGTGCCGTAGTCGAAGAGAAACACTTCTGGCGTGTGGATTGATGTGTCGAGATCAGACCCGTTGGCGTCGTCGGCGCTGGACACAGGCTCTAGCGTGTGGGAGGTAGATATGGTAGTGGAAGAGTCTGTTGGTGGGTCGTGGTGGTTCTCGTGTAGATCGATAAGATCGCTAAGGTCTTCCCGCCGTTGACCCTTTTGACCCTGAACTTCGATTTCACTATCAGAAAACCGCCGCTCCTCCAGGGCATGATCAGTTTCTGGAACGATAGATATTTTCTGTTCATCCTGCTTATGCAAAGTGGAACGTTTCTTCGGTTCCTCATAGTCATAGTTATACGGGGAATAAACGCATTCGTCGAAAAGCTTCGGGTTGGAGCCTCTGGTTGCTGCACGGGACTTGAGAAACCTCACAACACCGTCGATTGTATACGAGCTTGCAGTGCAATATGCCGTTACACGAGGAACACGGTCCCGATCCGCTTTACCTAACCTTGCTGCATGTTTTCTGGCGGTGGGCTCCTTAATCCGAGTGATCTGTGAATACACCTCTCTCGGGATCTCTTCTTCAGGAAATTGGTCCCCTTCCCCCGTAACGGGATTGGGCAGTAGTTTAAGCTTCTGAGTGTTTTTTGATGTTCGCTGAGGGCCAATTTTAGGATGACTTGGAGAAGAAGCCGTGGCTGCTGTGTTGTAGGCAGCTCCCTGGCTGTGTCGACGACGGAGCTTGCTGTTGAGAGCAGCGAGGACAGGAGGGCCACCACCACCACCAGAGTTAGTTTGCATTGAAGGGTTGCCCGCACGGGGAGGCTTCAGGAAGTCCCTTGAGGTAGCTGTATCATTTGATGTGCTACTCTTACTCTGGGCGGTGGGATCGAAGGTAACCGTCCGACGTGGGCGGCGCTCATCCTGTGACGTAGATGGGGAGCTCGAACGCTGGTGGTAATCGAGTAGAGGAGAGGTCTCCCTATTTATCGACGTCATGGCTGATAGAGAGCTGTATGCCAATGTCAATTGTGATCAGCAGTTCAGACATGGCCCGGGGGGAGGGGGAAGTGCGCGGGATATCGGACTGTTTTTTAGTTGGATGATGATGGTTTGGAGCTACCCGAATTATGAGGACTTAATAAGCAGGAAAAGATCCATGGATTCTGGAACCTTGGAAGGCATGGCGCCACACGTGAGACAAACCTTAAGTTGACCTCACCGAGAATATCAGCTAGGCTGGTTTGGGACTGGTACAGATATCGGATATTTAACAACAATAAATTAGAATATGCTATGGCTATGGCTTGTGATCCATAAGTCATGGGTTAGGTAAAAAACAACAGCACTGAGGTTTTCCGAGGCATGGATAGTTAGTTTTGATAGGAACGACAGTATGTACGTAGTGGATGAGGGCATGTAAATAAGTTCAATAACGCAACCCATAACTAGCATCAATATAGCTTGGGCGATTGAAACTGTGACGCCAGAAACAAATTCGATAGACACTCCACTCTAGAGTATAAAACAAAGAACATCATTCACTTTCGAACAAACCCCATAGTTCCACCTGTCGTCCTCCTTAAACTACCCCCGCCCGGCAAGCTGCGGTTAGTAGCTATCAATCTTTCTCGCACACGGCGACTGGCCTTGGATGACTTGGGCGGTAAGCTGATCCCACCCGAACCACTACTACTGGAGCTCTCCAGGACACGAATCGACGTCCCCCCTCCAATCTTGACATCCTTCGGCTTCTTCTCAACAATATCTAGAAACTTATGTTTCTTCGACATCTGGTTCGTTAGGGATGATTCTATTTCATATGGCGGGGTGGGGATTCGACTATGATTGAAAGAAGGTTCTGCGTTTAAAATCTCATCTGGAAGTAGAGTGGGGAGCGAACGGATGGGTTTTGAAATAGATCCCTGTAACGTCGCAGAGCTCTCGGAGAGAATTTCATCTTGCTTTGCGCGGTGGTCTTGCGGGATGGGCAGTGCTTGTTTAATGGGAGGAGCGGATTTTGAGACGGCTTGGGCTTTTAGCCGTTGATCCCGCTCTCTTCGTTTTTCCTTATTTAATGCATCGGTCCTGGGGAGTTAATGTTAGTGGCAAGATCTTACACCTTAGGTAGAGCAGAATGGAGCCTTCAATATGAACCTTTGCTTGGCCTGCGCTTCTTTCCGGGCAGCCTCTTTTAGTTTCCGTAACTGTGCAGTGTTGTCTACTGTCTCGGGAGCCTCGTCGTCATCATCACTGTCCCCCGCATCGCGAGACGCTTTGGGCTTCTCTTCTTCCGCAACTTGCTCATTATGTCCATTGACCTCTGGAGCGGGGTCCTCGCTTCCAAAGCGAACATGCGTAGATTTGGCATTGGAATCCGTTGTTACTTCATCTGGTTCCTTGGATGAACTGGTCGAGGGACCCGATTTCTCTTCTCCAGGTTGTGTCTCGGGGTCGACAATATCACTTGAATCAGCAGTGCGGAAGGGTAGCTTTTTTACAATGCCTTTTTCTGCGTCGACGGATTCAGCTGCCAGCGAGCTGATGCCATTAGAACCCCTCTGCTTCCTTCGTTTGGGCGCTTGGCTCTCCGTCTCTCGTTTCGAAGTAGTAATCTTTCGCTTCCCATTCGTAGCGGGCGATGAGTCCACCGCCGCCTCCGCAGTAGTAGTGGAAAACACAGTCCGTCGAGTAGCGGACACCATTTTGGTCGACGGATTGGACGGAATTGGATTGGTTGTTTGATCTGGAGAGGGCGGATTGTCGTCTTCGGCCCCAGAGTCCTGTCTCGCAAAAAGGCCTCGGGCAGCTGTGACGAAATGAGACAACATAAGGTAAAAGGGAATAAGAAAAAAAAACCCCCAAAGTCTCTAGATAATCCATAATAGACAAGCTCCGCCGGGGTTCAAACCTTCCCATCTTTTCCCAGACAGAAATTTGAAGGCCGGAGTTATGATGTTCCGGGGGGTTAGCCCTAATCTCTTATCAGATCGATCTTTGTGCAAACAAGATTTATGTAACAGCAGTAAGTATAATATTTAGATATTAGGAGTATTTAATTATGCCCATATGATAGTTAGAAGATACCGGGTTGATAGCTAACCAAGGTTTGGTGGGACATATGGGTAATAAATGGGTAGTTGATCCCCCGCCTCAACGACTGTGAGCTCTATTCTGTATGTGCCCCTCAAATGTAACTTGCCCTTGGAATCGTACAGCTCGAGAATAAAAGATAAAATATAAGAATAATCCCCAGAGCCCTAACCGGAACGCCATGCCGTAAACCCCAATAAATCTCCCTTTTGATGAAAAAAATAAAAGGTAAAATCAAGCATCATAATACTCCTCTGCAATGCGTTTCCTCTCCATCGCCTCCTCCTCCGCGGCCAAGTAATCATCTTCTCCAAGATCACTAACTTCATCCCACATCTTGTCGAACTCATCCACGTCATTCCCTGGAACAGCCCACATGGACTCCCGTAGTCGCTTATTCCGCTCTCGGTCCTCCTCGATCCGCTGCTCGATCTGTCGCTTGTCCACCTTCATGCCGCTCGGCCTCGTCGCGGAGGCTGGAGCCTTTAACGAATCGCCACCTTCAGATGACGTCTGGGCCGGGTCCACAGGTTCAAGATCAAGAAGATGGGCCGGGTGACTTTCCCTCTCTTTGAGACCTGCATCGATTTCACGGACAATGTCTGCGGAAAGGAATGATTTCGCCTGCAATCCGTTTAGCACGCGACGGACGTGTTTGACATTTGCCGCACCAGAGCCATCGGGCGGGGCGACGGCGTCGACGACACGGAGGATATCGCGCTGGATCATATGGACGAATTCGAGATGGTTTTCCTTGGTGGCCATGTCACAGAGGTGTTCGATAAAGTACATGATATTGGCGCGGTTGTTCATACTATTCTAGAAAAATAAAAATAAAAGTGATATCAGGATCATTATTATAATGTAATCTCCATTTGTGTTTGCAGCGGGCTGTATATAGTTACCATTTCTAGCTGTTCCAGAATGCAGGAGTGAAGATCCTCGTCCATGTCCCTGTATTTAAGAGCATAATGCGCCGCTTTCTGCGAGGAGGTGACGGAAGCGCTCAGATGCTGGAGCTGTGTGGTGAAGCGCATGCGGACCTCGAAGGGGTCAGCCATATTGGATGCGGGTAATGAGAATGGCAATTATCAAGTAGCAATTGGTGTCCCATAATGCATTCCTCAAATATTAAACAATCATGGTCTGGTCTGCGGGATGTCTACGGAGTAAGGCGGTGTAAGATAAATTATTTAGCTCGTTGAAGCGGTGGCAGAAAAAAGTTCAAGCTCCACTCCACCAAAAGTTTAACTCGGCTATGAGGGGGGATGGAGCAAGTCGGGTTGATCCCCCCGCACAATGTTACATTGTATATAAACCTCTATCATTCATTCATTCATTCATTCATCCCTTCATTCTCAAAGATTTTCTCAAATTCAATCAATACCTATCTGTCGCATTAACCATCATGTCTGTTGCTCAGAGAAATATCAATATCGACTCCATTAATATGGCTCAGAAGAAGACTGACGTGACTCTTACAGTCCTTGGATGCGGTAAGGCGGCCCCGTAAAAATCCTCATAAAATAAAATTCGAGAAGCAAATGTCACTAACGAATAACTATCGATTTCTCCAGGGACTCTAGGAATAGCCATCTTATCAGGCATATTTGCCTCCCTCTCAGAAGGAAAGAGCCACTCCGCGTACCCATCGGAGTCGGGAACCACCACTCCATCAGAAACGGTCCCGCAGCAGAAGATCCCGAATAAGTTCATCGCCTGCGTACGGCGGCCCGAATCTGCAAAGCGCATCCACAAAGCCCTCGACGGCTTCTCGATGTCATTGACCGTGCTGCAAAACGAGAACATCAAGGCCGTCGAGGAAGCTGAGGTAGTCATCCTAGGTTGCAAACCATACATGCTGAGGGACGTGCTCGACGTGCCTGGCATGACAGAGGCGCTCGAGGGAAAACTTCTAATCAGCATCCTTGCCGGCGTGACTGTAGACCAGATCAAGGACACATTGTACCCATCTACCTCGACGATTCCAGAATCCAAACGCTGCCGCATCGTTCGCGCCATGCCCAATACCGCCGCCATCGTCCGCGAATCCATGACCGTCATCGGCACCTCCACCCCACCTCTCCCTGAAGAATGGAATATGTTGATATCTTGGATCTTCTCCCGCGTCGGGCGGGTAGTTACACTCCCTCCATCGATGATGGATGTGTGCACGTCGCTCGCTGGCTCAGGCCCCGCGTTTGTAGCATTGGTCATGGAGGCGATGGCTGATGGAGCTGTGGCGATGGGGCTACCGAGGGCGGAGGCGCAGATGATGGCTGCGCAGGTCATGCGTGGGACGGCTGGTATGGTTCAGAACGGCGAGCATCCAGCGTTGATCAGAGAGAAGGTTAGCACCCCTGGCGGATGCACGATTGGTGGTTTGTTGGTTCTTGAAGAGGGTAGAGTTAGGGGGACGCTTGCGCGGTCGGTTAGAGAAGCGACGGTTGTCGCGAGTCAGTTGGGACAGGGTATCCAGGGCGTTAATGGGACTCGCTTTTAAAAATGCTGGGGTTTTGTTCGTGTATTTTTGTGTAGTTGACTTGCAATGCTGTGGGATTTCTTATTTTATAACGGTGGCAACAAAAAGGTCTAAAGGGGCCAAAATCAAAAGTTCCCCGTGAGATGTCTTTGACTAATGATTAGATGAAATTGATTGTCGTATGTCGTTCGACGGGTTGTTCTTGTATGTATAATGCTTAGACAAGGGAGTGTTCTCATCTATATGATGTGAGGGGCTGATTGAAAATTGCTGTTCCGACTATCTATAGCACGGTTTACATCGCTGCTTATCATGTATATAGGGTAATATGGAATAAAACAAGAAAAGTAAAAATAAAAAAACCAGACCCTCCAAAATCCCAAAACTCCGCATCAACAACCTTATAACGAGGGCCTAGCCTCAAGCGGACTAAACGTCCTTATGTGGTGGTGGTCATCATCGTCATTTGCTAGCAATCCTCTTTCCTCCTCAGTATTCCCTTCTCCAATCTCACTGTCTCTAAACCCCTGGGCCCTCCGCTTCTGCGCATCTTCGATGATATACCAGACGTCCTTTTTGGTCAAGAACCCCTGAAGAGCACCCTTGTTGACAAAGAGTACGTACCGAAGGCCTAGCCTTTGGAACATATTTAGAACAATTAGGAAGCTGGCGCGGCTGTTGAGTGTGATGGGGGTCTGATCCATCCAAGGTCGAAGGTCGAGGGTTTCTAGGGGATCGGCAAAGGGCTGATGAGCGAAATAGGCTGGAGTTTCCGGAGATAGGTTTCGGGAACTTCGAGAGGTGGCGGATTTAAGGGCGAAGCTAAGTTCATTACGGGATATGTAGCCTAGTAAGATAGGGTTGGATGTATCGGAGACGACGGGGAAGCCTCGATAGGTTGTCGTGTCGAGAAGATGTAAGAGAGTGTCGATTGTGTGGCCGACAGCAGTGATCACTGAAAGGTCATGAATAATGGTCATGACCTGGCTCACTGGAACATCGGGAAGGACAACATCATCCTTTTGCTCGATGAATGGGTATTCATTTAGGTGGATCCATGATTCGTAAATTCCACGTTTCCCAAATGTGTCTCCACACCATTTGGAGAGCATCACGGCAATCATAATGGGTATTACATAGGTGAGAGCGCCGGTAAGTTCAAACATGATGACCACTATCGACACCGTCATTCTCGTTGCTCCTCCAAGTGCGGATGCTGCCCCAACAATAGCATAGGTACCAGGAGTAATGCACGGAATGTCCGGCTCGCAATTGCGAAAGAGCAACAAGTCTGGTTGGGCCTTCTGCCACATTTCAAACCCAATGCCAAGAGCTCTGCCGGAGAGCGCGCCTATCGCTAACGACGGAAGAATGATGCCCGCAGGGAGATCTAAACCGAAGGTAATCGAGGCAAGGAGGAAGCCGAGAACTGCAGCAAGGAGTAGAAGCCCAATAACTCCCAAGGATGCAGATCCTGTTTTGCAAAGCCCGAACTGATCATCTGGAACGTTCGCACACTCTGCAAAAAGGTAGTACACAAGCTCGGATAACTGAGCCCTCATGAATGTGTTTGGGAAGTTAATTATGGCGCTGATGAGCGCTACGAGAACCACTTGCAAGATCGGGTATGAGTAGTTCCTCGCTTTTCGCCATCTGGCAACTTTCATGTTTAGTTTGATGAATAGGCCACCATACAAACCACCGAATATGCCGAGTACAGCGAACGGAAGAAGTTCAAACCGGTGCCATCCACGACTGTACGTAACTTGGTAGAGGACAATTTTGCCAGTTCGAAAGGGATTGAGAGCGTGCAACGTTACTGCCGCAACCATGGCACATACAAAACTTTGCCACATTGTCTTGTCTGGGAAATAGTATGATAATTGCTAAGAAAAGAGACAAATTAACACGGTGAAACACAAATGAGTAGGTAGCACAGTACCTCTAAGCTGAACAATACACCGCCGATAGGTGATCCGAATGCAACAGAAATACCAGCCGCAGCAGCCGCTGAGAGAACCTCACGTTTCCTCGCTGTTGCGTATTAGCAATTTTGTTCTCCTTCCTTTGGGTATTTCTTTTTTGGCTTACCCTCATTACGGTTTAGACTGGGAAAGGGCATCATGATCAAATTTGCACAGCAGCAAGCCACATGGACCAATGGGCCTTCTTTTCCAAGCCATAGTCCCGATGCGACAGCAAGACACTGAGGGATCTGTAAGTAATAATAACTAATTTTTTGGATGAAAGGAGTAATGCGTACTAGTCCAAGAGATTTGATTAGTAGTGTCCAAGCGCCCATGAATCGCTTGATCACGAAGCCGCCAAGAACAGTTTTTATTTCCGGAATACCACTGTGCTTGGCATATACTGCAAACTTTCTGACGAGCACGCTTGCGGTCGTTGCAAAGAGGATCTACCATCCCGGTTAGCAAAACCAAAGCCAAGGGCGATGAATGTACTTACAGAGTACATGATGAAAAATATATATTCCACCATATATCCAACACTCTTAGATCTGACATGAAAGGCATTACGCCACGGTGTCCAATGTTGACACTCGGATAAGTCTTGAAGGCGCGTTAGCCAAGAGTATATGAAGCCAGGGGGGTAATCGGGCCACAAACCGTCGTAGCCCCAGCAGCAAAAGCTCTTATTCAAATAAAATCTGCCTCCTTCGCCACCAGTGCGACAGTAGCCAGTTTTAATATCTCCAAGCCAGTTGCTTGCGATATCTATACATGCCGCAATGACACCAACAGTTATTCCCGTTATAATTAAGATAACCCAGATATGGCTTGCATCTAGAACTTTGCGAACATAGCCTAGGAGACCTTTGTTGCTGGCGTAAAGGTGCCGTATCCGCTGGCGCTCCTTTGTGTACTCGAAGATCCAATCGATTGCAGTTAAGTTGTCGTAGCCTACTCGTCGACCGGGGCCCTCGACGTACCAGTCAAGTGGTCCCCCAGGTTTATTATTCCCTTCTAGTCCTCCATTGGCGGTCGCCGTCTTTGCCGGGGGTGGGGTGCGATTGGGTGATGCGCCATCATTGTCTCCAAGATGGCTGTGTAGAGGTGGGTGTGAGGTGCTTTCTGAGGAGGAGAAGAAGTTTGAGAGGGCAAATCGAGCGGGCCCCTTTTGTTTGCGCTTGAATGAAATCCTGCCACAAAGTCAGTAAGGAAGAGCTCGATAGTCGACGGCGCATGAATTTACTGTTCATCAAATGCATCCCCTAAAGGGTCTGCTGCGAGCACCGTTTCGTCCACCAGCTGTGTAGAAGTCAAATCGTCTTGTTCGCTAGGAGGACCGTCGGAGTTGCTAGCCCGGGAGGTTTGGTAGCTGCCGTGATTAACAGGACCTTGCGTGGCATTTAAGCCGGAAGAGTTTCCCGACATTGTCCGTCATGGAGGCGCTGGCGCTGTGCGTAGGACGAAGCTAGGAATCGTCTGTTTGGGGGATGCGATAATGGAGAATCTGGCCGTTGTACTATATGAAGTCAGCGCCGTCCGCCCGTATCATATCAGAGATGCCAAGGTGCTGTGGCTGGTGGAGTCTAGCCGTTGATTGGGCCGGAGCTGTGGCACCAAGATCGGGCGGATCCATGGATCTGATTGGCTTACATAAGGCGGTGAGGATCATTTTTAGCGGAAATCCCACGTGATATCGCGATCGCGCGGCAGAAAATAATTCAAGCACCAGAAAATTTCTCGACGTTGAAATTCAGTAATGTTGATATAGAGGTCTGAAAACGCCTTTGGTGGAGGAATAAAGGCTTTTCAAATGCTTCATAAGATGTCACAAATTATTAATGACGGGGAACTTTTACCACACCCCCAGTTTTTACAGCAACTACCACCCGAACTGGTGGAGATTCTGCATACGAGCAGTTCGAACCCATCAGCATGTCTCGATGCACTGGCAATTGCAGCATTACAACCAAAATATACCAACAAAATATTTGTACTGTATGAGCCAATATTTGTGGATTTAGCTGCCAGATGGATTTACTTGGACTCCCATGAATATTTTGTCCAAGTCACTGCCGCATTTGCCCGAATTTTACCTTTTGCACCATATCTTCGACCATTTGCCGATGCCGTTTCGCAACACCTCAAGGGCAATGCCCTGCCCTCCTCGCCGGAGTCAAATCAATTTGGGCTCCTGCATATGGAAGACCAGACTTTGCATGCGTTTCTTATTGCGCTATTCCGCCTCCTCAGCTTCGACTTGGACAGTTTCTCACCCATAGCGCCTGTATCCCAACTGCAGCCACTGCTTAATCGGCCCAATCCTGTCATTAGATATCTTGCAATTCGATGTTTCTGCTTGTATATGCGTGCTGCAGATGCTGCTCTTGAACAAATGTTAAGCAAGTATCATGATGGGACGGCGATTAACGGCTCGTGGGAGGACCGAACTATTGACTACCGCCTTCTTAGTATTTGGGAGGAGAAGCGATGGGCTGGACTAAAAAATGAACTTGAGAATGCACGGGAATCTCGCGACGATTGTGTTGTAGAGACTTGGACCAAAAAATTTCGAAACTCCTTCACAAGTCACACAGCTGAAATCGGCGGGGTTCTTATCCCCACTATCCATCCGAAAAACAATACAGGAGGCTCTACTCTTGTGGAAACGCCAACCGTTCTGCACAACCTTCGCAGTCTCGGTACTTCGCTGCTTTCAATGGATCCCCTGTTACTCGTTGGCCTGGCCGGTTCTGGGAAAACATCACTTGTCAATGAGGCCGCCAATCAAATGGGCCAGTCCTCTTCCATGATTACGCTTCACCTAAATGAACAAACCGATTCTAAAAGTTTATTGGGGGTTTACTCGACATCGTCCCAAGCTGGCTCATTTTCCTGGCAACCTGGCGTTCTGACGAAGGCAGCTAGGGAGGGAAGATGGGTTTTGATTGAAGACTTGGATCGTGCACCTTCTGAAGTTCTGGGTCTTATTCTCCCGCTTATTGAGAAAAGGGAACTTATAATCCCGAGTAGAAAGGAACGTATCCGTTGCGCCGATGGCTTCAGGGTTATTGCCACGATGAGATCTACGATCAATGCAGCTGGGAGAGAGGTATCCCCAAGCAGTAATATGCTGGGAAATAGGTTGTGGAATCGCATTCAAGTGGTATCAATGCCTCTGTTGGAGGTCAAAGAAGTTATTGTTCAAAAGTTTCCCCTACTTTCATCTCGGGTGGAGATGATCATGAATATGTTCAACCGTATCACTTCTCTATTCAACGGCGCGTTGTCTCGGAAGTTCATGACTGGGAGGTTACCAAGTCTTCGGGACTTGGTCAAGTTATGCTACAGAATAGAACGACGCTTGCGGAATCTTGGATGTGAAACTGGCTATGAAGCAGTTCCAGATGGCACCCATGACGAAATTTTCATGGATACAGTTGACTGTTTCGCAGCCTATTTCCCCAAAGGATTACTTCAGTCAACCGTGACAGAAGCCATTGCGGAAGAAATGCAGCTATCCCCACAGCGTATGAAATTTTGCTTGTCCGAACAGACCCCGAAATATTTGGATTCCCCAAACACAGTGACAATCGGAAGAGAATCCTGCCAGAAAAGAAAACCACTTGGTTGGCGCAAGTCGGCCTCAGCAGCGGATAAAAATACCTTTGCACCAACAAGAGCTTCGCTGAAGACGATGGAGCAAGTTTTGTCAGCGTTGCAGCTCTCTGAGCCCATTTTGCTAGTCGGAGAAACTGGAATTGGCAAAACCGCCGTAATCCAGCAGCTTGCCTCCCTCTTGCGCCAACGTTTGACGGTGGTAAATTTATCACAACAGAGTGAAAGCACGGACTTGCTGGGTGGCTTTAAGCCAGTCAATATTCGATCGATTGCTGTTCCCCTGGTGGATGAGTTCAATTTACTGTTTGAATCCACCTTTTCGGCTAAAAAGAACCAGAAATTTTTAACTTCAGTTGCAAAATGCGTGACCACGGGCAACTGGTTACGTTTAGTTAATATCCTCAACGAGGCCGTCAAGATGGCGTCCGGCGTCTTTGAATCGATGAAGAACAATAAAAACGAAATGACGGATGTGGGATCGGAACAACCGTCGAAGAAACGGAAACTCGACGATTCAAAATATGCCAGCCTCCGTGGGAAATGGGAGACTTTTGGTGGAGAATTAAGAGAATTCGAGGTCCGTGTTTCAGAAGGGGACAGCAAATTTGCATTCGCGTTCGTTCAAGGAAAGATAGTCAAAGCCCTGAGAAATGGCGAATGGGTTTTGCTCGATGAGATAAATCTAGCTTCTCCCGACACTTTAGAGAGTATTGCTAGTCTCCTCCACTATGGAAGCGACGGAACTCCATCCGTCCTTCTTTCCGAGGCTGGGGAAGTTGAGCGCGTTTACGGCCACCCGAATTTCCGAATTTTTGGGGCCATGAACCCGGCAACCGATGCTGGGAAACGAGATTTGGCTCCTGGTTTACGATCAAGATTTACGGAGATATATGTTAATTCGCCAGATACTGAAATCGACGACCTTATAACTTTGATAGATGCTTACTTGGGATCGTTGACGAATGCGGACGAGAAAGCTACGATTGCACTTGCTCGCCTTTACCTGGATACGAAGAAGCTAAATGCAGACAATAAGTTGACAGATGGCGCTGGCCAGAAACCGCATTTTAGCATAAGAACTCTTGTTCGCTCTTTAATTTACGTGAGAAATCAAGCGCATATCTACGGACTTCGACGAGCGATGTATGAAGGATTTTGCATGAGCTTTTTGACACTACTCAGCAAGGCATCCGAACTCCAGATCATCCCTCTTCTGGATCAGCATATATTTGGGAGCCTTAAGAATTCCCGATCAATACTATCCCAGACGCCCAAGCCACCTAACGATGGAGCAACATATGTTCAGTTCAAGCATTACTGGATGAGACAAGGAGCTTTTCCGATTGAGTCCCAACCACACTACATAATTACGCCCTTTATCGAAAGAAACTTGATGAATTTAGTGAGAGCGAGCTCTACAAGACGATTTCCAATTTTGCTACAGGGCCCGACGTCCTCTGGGAAAACTAGCATGGTAGAATACCTTGCCAAGATTTCTGGTAATCGATTTGTCCGAATCAACAACCATGAGCACACCGACCTTCAGGAGTATTTGGGATCTTACGTATCTGGTGAAGATGGCATCTTGCGATATCAGGAAGGAATACTGGTTGAGGCTCTGAGGAATGGCTACTGGATTGTGTTGGATGAACTTAATCTAGCACCAACCGATGTCCTCGAAGCTCTCAACCGCCTGCTTGATGACAACAGAGAACTATTCTTGCCTGAATCCCAAGAACTCGTCCACCCACACCCGAACTTTATGCTGTTCGCTACCCAGAACCCCGCTGGTCTCTATGGCGGTCGAAAGGTGCTTTCACGTGCTTTTCGAAATCGATTCCTTGAACTCCATTTCGATGATATTCCTGAGGACGAACTGGAATTTATTCTTAAGGAACGATCACAGATTGCGCCTTCATTCTGTGCAAGAATAGTTTCTGTTTATCGAAAGCTTTCTCTTCTACGACAGTCAAGCCGACTATTCGAGCAACGGAACAGCTTCGCTACTCTGCGCGATCTTTTTCGATGGGCGCAGCGACGTGCCGATGATCGTGAACAACTGGCTGTCAATGGTTTTATGCTTTTGGCAGAAAGAGTAAGGAATCCGCAGGAAAGGGTCGCTGTAAAGGAGGTAATCGAGGAGGTTATGAGGGTGAAACTTGATGAGACTACTATTTATAGTCCTCACAACTTAGATGCGCGTCTTCAACAGCTTTCAGCAACGGCCCCGACAGGCATAATATGGACACAAGCTATGAGAAGGGTGTTCATGCTCGTTTCACAGGCTATTGAACATAACGAACCTGTTTTGCTTGTTGGCGAAACCGGATGCGGCAAAACACAAATCTGCCAAGCTATAGCAGAAATATATGGAAAGCAACTTTTCACCATTAACGCCCATGTTAACCTCGAGACAGGGGATATTATTGGAGCCCAGAGACCTTTGAGAAATAGATCCGCAATCGAAGGACAGCTTTTAACGGATCTGTCGTCAGCCTTGAAATCCGTCGATGCATACGATGAAAGTAGTGATAGCTCCATCGGCGATCTAACACGAGCATTTTCTGCGTTAAATACCCAGGCATTGGACATGTGCGAACCAGACTTACTGCATCGTATCCGAGAAAATATGACGAGAGCAAAAGCTCTATTCGAATGGTCCAACGGTAGTCTCATAACGGCAATGGAATCCGGGCAGCATTTTCTTCTTGACGAAATTTCACTTGCAGACGACTCAGTTTTGGAGCGTCTAAATAGCGTTCTTGAATCTCACAGATCTTTGCTTCTCGCAGAGAAGGGTCCTATCGATTCTTTGATTATTGCAAAGGATGGTTTCCAGTTTTTGGCAACGATGAACCCAGGTGGAGACTATGGAAAAAGAGAACTGTCTGCTGCGCTCAGGAACCGTCTTACGGAAATCTGGGTACCTCAACTTTCCGAAGCTGAAGATATCCTTCCTATCTTGTCTGCAAAACTCGTATCACCAATCTCGAATGCCCCAAGTTCAATGCTAACGTTTGCAAAATGGTTCAAAGAGACTTTCCAGAACACCTCATCTAAATCAATATCCATTCGTGACCTGTTGGCATGGGTGGACTTTGTAAACCAATGCAAAGATCTCGATGAAGTTGCTGCGATGGTCCACGGTGCGGCTCTAGTATATATAGATACACTGGGCGCCAACCCTTCTGCCATGCTTGCTTCGGGTCCGGCAAATCTGAAACACGATAGACTTAAATGCCTCGAGAGATTAAGTGAAATTTTTGGTTTTGACGCTGTCTCCATCTATTATCAGGCAACCATGATATCTATCGAAGAAAACAAGATGAGAATTGGACCATTCGTTCTCGAGATGGGCGCCGATTCCGAGCATGATCCCGCATTTTCCTTGGACGCACCGACTACAGTTGCCAACTCTCTGAGGATTGCCCGAGGCCTTCAATCAGCAAAGCCCATTCTGCTTGAGGGTAGCCCTGGCGTTGGAAAAACGACCCTTGTTGCCGCACTGGCACAATCTCTTGGGAAGCCCCTTACCCGAATTAATCTCTCCGACCAGACTGATCTAACAGATTTGTTTGGATCAGATGTCCCTGTTGGAGGCGGCGACATAGGAAATTTCGCTTGGAGTGATGCGCCATTTTTACGAGCAATGCAAACCGGCGGCTGGGTTCTCTTGGATGAGATGAATCTTGCCTCCCAATCTGTACTGGAAGGCTTGAATTCTTGTCTAGACCACCGTCAACAAATTTATGTTGCAGAGTTGGACCAAACGTTTAAACGGCATCCAAACTTTGTTTTATTTGCGGCACAAAATCCTCACCACCAGGGGGGTGGAAGAAAAGGACTTCCTGGGTCATTCGTGAATCGGTTTACGGTTGTATATGCGGACTCGTTTAGCGACAACGACTTAAAGATGATCTGTAAAAGGCTGTCTCCTATTGCTCCTGAAGAAGAGATCCAACAACTGGTGGAATTTATCTCTTCGTTGAATTTTAAAATAACAGACGAACGACGCCTGGGAACCATCGGGGGCCCCTGGGAAATCAATTTACGGGATATTTCAAGATGGCTTAGACTTCTTGAATCTACTCCAATCCGAGTTTCGCCTTCTCAGTTCCTCGATGTTGTGATTAGCCAACGGTTTCGCACAGCTAGTGATAGGACCCTCGTTTCGTCATTGTATCAGGGCGTATTCGGATCGACCCCTGATAATAAAAGCTATTTCCATAACCTAAGCGTATCACAATACCAGGTTGGCCTTAGTGTACTTCAACGCGACCTGCTTGTTCAAAATTTCCATGATCCTCATATGAAGATACTTCCGGGCGATTTACCAATTATGGAATCATTGATATTGTGCATAGAGCAAGGGTGGCCTAGTATTCTCGTTGGCGCATCAGGATGCGGGAAGACGGCCGTTTTGCGGAAGCTTGCCGCTTTCAGTGGTTCCAAAGTTGTCGAATTGGCACTGAACGCGGACACTGATACTATGGATCTTATCGGTGGCTTTGAGCAGGTAGACAATGACCGCCATCTCCTAAGTTTTGTGGATGAACTGTGCCAGTTTCTACAGAATCAGATTGTCTACACGCATACCGCTGCGGAACAGTCCAGTATGGACAGTGAACTCGTACAACTTTACCAAACACTCAAGACAGGTACAGCTCAACTTAAAGCTATTTCGGACACACTGCACAGTATCTCACTCAAGGGGTTACATCCAAGCTTCACGGAGTTCCACCAACGCTCTAAGATATTGCTCAAGTCGTCCTTTGGCAGTAAGACGATCGGCTTCGAATGGACCGAAGGCATATTTATCCAATCAGTCCAGAAAGGAGACTGGGTGGTCCTTGACAATGCCAACCTATGCAATCCCTCTGTTTTGGATCGACTAAACTCACTTATGGAACCGAACGGGTGTTTAGTTATCAATGAACAACGAACTGGGGATGGTACTGCAAAAGTAGTGACACCACACCCAAATTTTCGACTGTTTCTCACTATGGATCCTCGTCATGGTGAGCTGTCGCGAGCAATGAGGAATCGGGCTATCGAAATATGTTTCCCGCCCAGGGTGGACGAGGCTGTCTCTGCAGCTCAAGGAATATTTTATATCTCGGAATCGTCAATGTACCGCATTCGCTGGAGTCAAGATCTCTCCTTCCATCGAACAGCATCGGACAGGGAACATAATGAGCTAGAAGTGGCCCTTGATCACTTGGCACCACACGATCTTCGCAGTCTCCAGAAATCGTCAGCTACATCTATCGATCTATGGATTGCTAATAGGACAGCTAATCCGGGGCCTTCTACAATTCTTCACCAGACGTTTGATCGTTACAATGCTTTTTTGAGCCGTGATGCCCTTTCTCCTTTGAAGGATATTCTATGTAATGGAAGTTTGAACGAAAAGAAATTTTTAAGTTTTCAACAAAGTATTGAGGTATGTGATAAATTTCCCGGCCATTGTTGGCTTGATAACTAATGGACGCCAAACAGCCGCTTCATCCGTTGATCAACGAGCCCCGCGTTTTGGCCTGTATTGTTCCCGAATCACAAGCTCTATTAGCCAAACTAGCAAAACTCCAAGAGCTACAATTTAGTGTTTGGCATTTCCACCAGGTCTTGTCACAAGTCCATGACTCCGTGTCGGCCAAAAAACCTTCGGAAATGAGTAGACTGGAAAGGTCGGTGGCTTCAAATAGGATCCCCGTGCTTATGAAGGAATCAACTCAACCGGTTGCTTTGTATCTTTCCAACTGTATCCAGGCTCTGAGCGAGACCATTCAGAAGGTTAATTCCGAGGTGTTGTGTTCCGTTGATCTGTGTGCTATGGTCAGTTCTATATTGGAACTGTGCTGGGACATTTTCCGTGTTGTGCAAGCGAATGAC
Organism: [Emmonsia] crescens; assembly: GCA_002572855.1. Taxonomy (NCBI): domain Eukaryota; kingdom Fungi; phylum Ascomycota; class Eurotiomycetes; order Onygenales; family Ajellomycetaceae; genus Emergomyces; species [Emmonsia] crescens. The sequence continues at coordinate 40,779 of PDND01000162.1, read as the reverse complement.
TTTGATGAGGGAGTATTTCAAACATATTTGCAAATCGCTCAATCTCTTTATTCTCACTTTAAAGGTGTTAAGCTTGATCTTGTCACGGTCCTATCTCAATCACTTGACACGTTCCGTGCCAACTGGGGCCTGTTGACTGGTCAGAGCATGCAGCGGATGTGGGATCGCTGGAGACCGGCGACACCAAGTGACCCCGCTCATTTGAAATCAATGGTAGATTTACAACATGTTGCGGCCCGGTTTGATCAAATTACTTTGAAGACGAATATGCCCTTTTCGCAACTTAGCCAATTCCGCCACTCGCTAGTCCAGGCACAGTTTGCAATACTACAAGGTGCAGACGGCGGTGGTCTGATTCAGGTATGGACCAAAAACTCTTGTGTTTTCGAATATAAAACTGACGTGATTTCAGGATCTTCAACATGTGATCGAGGACCTCGAAACTCGCGGGCTAGATTCCGGCTCAGTATCATCTCCCCACTTTTCCTTGGAGTTTGAAGCACTGTCGCAGTATCGTGATTTCATTAACATCAGCAAGCCGGGTACTACGGATGCAACTTCTGCCCTCTCTGGTGTATTGCAGCTACTTGCGGGACGCCCGTCTTCTCCCCATGATATATCAATTCTGGAGAACCCTGTTCCGGAGCTCCTGTCAAGAATTTCGCGCTTTTCGGGTTTCCAAAACGTCTCCTGTAAACCATTGGCACTCCGGGGAACCATTTCGCTATCATTGATCGCGAAACTAGACTCTCTTGGACATGTGCCGTTAAAAGGAATGAACTTACTGAGTTCTGAACTTGACTTCATCACAAACGGCTTATGCTCGAGCACCGACCAAATCACACATGATCAGCTTGATATGCTCCAGAGGCAATTAGCCAAGCTACTTCGAGAACTTTTAAATTGCCATGGAGATTTAATCGATGCCGAGTCGTTCGCAAGCGCTACATCTTACCTACACACACTTGCTCATGATTCGCAACGCAGTAGGCTCGCTAATATGCAAATATTGGGACTAAAATTGCGAGATGAATTCGAAAAACATCACTATTTCAATGAATTTGCGTCGAGATCGTTCAATAAAATTTTGTCGTCATTGGTTGGCACCTGTGGTGAAACAGGAACGGCTAAGTACTTTCAACTGGGAGCCGCCTGTATTCAGCTTTCTATGGCATGCCTTCGTCTATTTGTGCCAAACAGGCCTTTTGATCCGTCCCTTGGCTTGGTTGTTCAACGACAGCAATACACGCAACGGGTCCAGGAGAAATCAAAGAAGTTGAACGCATTGAAAGCATATGAATTATCATTTTCTGGACAAGAATCGAGCCTACGTATTCGGATAGCTCAAGAAGAACTCCGGCTATTAGGTACCGTACCGCCTTTACCCCCGGTTATTCGACCCCAGCCTTCCCAGTCTGGTGAACTACAGGGAGAATTTTCCAACCTTCTAAACTCGGTTCTCAACACGAATCCCGATGTTATACTCCGCTCCCTCCAGGATTCGGCCAATTGGGACGCTGTCAATGGGGTCAACCGACAAGGTGAACTTTTGCAGAAAAATATCCAGCAAATATGCCTTCGCCTCACCACAAATTATAAGGCGTACGGCGACGTAGTCATCCCTATCGTCCGCTTCCTGGAGATTTTGCATCTCGGAGTGGACTTGGTTCAGTGTTCTGACCTTCATTCCCGTTCAGAACAAGGTTTGATGCAAGCTATCAGTCAAATAACACCATTAATTAACGCTAAAAGAGTATCGCTCTCCGAACTAAAGCCGACGACATCTCACCTGCCTAAGTCGGAGATGATAGAAATCGGATTGCACCGACTTTCTGTGCTTAGGATTTTCCAAAATACGGACCCTGAAACGCTTTCAGCTGCCGCAAATCGCCAGCTTCTCCGTGATATTTTCGAGGACTTCTCCGTTCTCTGGAAACAGCAGCTAGAGGTTGATCAAAATAAGCACGCTCAGAAGTCGAACTTATACCGTTATCGAGGATCATTTGAGGATGATCAGGAAGTGGATGCTGATGAATTTTCAGAGCTTTTCCCAACGTTTGACGTCGCGATTGAAGATCTTGAAAATCGAACTCTCGCGCAGTTTGACGTCAAAACTATTTCCATGCAACTTTGTTGTTCACTTACTAATTTGTTCTCCGCCCTCGATAAGGAGTCGACACTGAAGCAACTAGTGATGGACTCAACGAAGCTAATTGGTTCGATCATGGCAAAACACTCAACAGATATTCCAGCCGCGGACCCCAAATCACACCTGCTCGGAGCAATTCTATTTCTGGACGAGGTAAAAGCCACCAAGCCACCAACATCTTACAACTTCTATTCAGATCCGAACATGGTAGAGGTGAAGAAACTCGCAGATTTGGTTGAAGCGACACGGGGACGTTTTAAAGAACTTCAAAACTCATGGCCTGAACATGCTACCCTTGCGGATGTTATTGGCTGTTGCTCTGAGATCTTGCAATTCAAACACAAAGAACCTCTGGCCAAATTTATCACCAAAGCCGAGAAGCTTCATTCATTCATTCACGAGTGGCAGGTTGTCGCAAGTAAAGAGTTCTCTGCCATTCAGTGCTACGACAATTTAACGGCCCTTCTCATTAGTTGGCGGCGCATTGAATTATCCACTTGGGCACGTCTCTTGGACATCGAAGATGAAAAATGTAGTGAGGATGCGAGCGCATGGTGGTTTGTTGCGTATGACGTGATAATTGCGGCCCCGTTACAACTGGTTCAAGATGGACAACCATTGACTGAACACTCCGTCGAACTTGTCGCTACTCTTGAGAAATTTATTTGTTCGACACCAATGGGTCAATACAAGTCCAGGTTGCAACTCGTTGAAAAATTCAAGATGCTGCTGCATCTCTTTGCATTGGACTTCCCTCCTCTGGACCAACTGAGCGCTGCCATTGACAACCTACTTCACCACTACCTCCCGTTTGTATCGATTTTTGAAAAATCGCTCGTTGATGGTAGACAAACACTAGAACGTGATATTCAGCAAACCATTCGGCTGGCAAGCTGGAAGGACACTAACATTAACGCTCTCAGGGAAAGCGCACGCCGCTCTCATAACAAATTGTTCAGGCTTGTTAGAAAGTATCGCAGTCTTCTTGGCCAGTCCTCAGAGGGTTTGTTGACGAAGGGACTCTCTGACCTTCCGGAGAAAACAGAAACATTATCGGATAATCATATCACACTACCCAACCCTGTTTCTCCCAATGCCCTGCACATATGCCGTGAAAATATTCACTCATGGGATCAGAGACCCATTCGATTTATGGACCCAGATGGTGCAGTCAAAAGCATGCAACGTGTGTATGAAAACTCTCTAGCAGGGTTATTGGCCCATGAAGAGCTCGATGCGTTCACGCGCGACGTAATTGACACCATCGCCGAATTTAAATCCCAGACCCCGAAGACCCTGACCGAAGAAAATAAGCACGATGTCCAGCACCTGAAAGGTCAAAAACGGCGGTTCTATGCGGAAAAACTCAAAGACCTTCGATTCATGGGCATCCGTTCTAATGTCGGGACTGACATTCTCGAAGTTCAAAAATCCGTCGCCGCTGTCCTTTCAACGACACGCCCTCTCACGATGTCTGCCGACTCGGCGCATATTAAAAGCGCAGACTCCTACTTCCATCGATTTTTGGATTTGGTGTCTCGTGTCCGGGATTCTTCGCGCGAGTACTCTGAAGACCTTAGCAATGTTGAGGTTGCTAGAAGCGCGGGATCTGTCGAGGGTCTTCTACATTGGACATTGAAGCAAAGGGAGACTCTATCGTCAAGGTTGGATAACTTTATCATGGTGGAATCTATGATGCAACAAATGAGGAATGTATCCGATCTTCGTAGCTCCCTATTGTGCAATAGCGACTACCTCCCCTCCGATCGTCGTGATCTCCGGGGAACCCTCCGGTGGCTTTCTACCATCCTTGGCGTCTGTAATTCAACGCTTCAAATCCACGGAAAATTTGCCGAGATTGGTTCGTCGGAAGTTCTGGAGGCGTTGGATGATTGGAAAACCCGTTTGAAGACCCTACTCGTCTCAATTGAAAGCCTGAAAAGTCTGCCCCCTGGATTATCTACTGGCACTCATGAGAACCTGTTTTCGGACGCTCGGACACTAGTTACAAATATACGATCCGATGTACTAAAATGGATTGATGAACATCCTGAGTTGGCCTTCGCCTTGGAAAAGATACTTCCGTGGGCTGAATTGAACTTTACAACAACAGCACCAGAAACCAATGGTCAAATCAGCATTTCACTCCAGGAATTTGACTCTACCCTCTTAACAACGATGGACAAAATCTTTGTTGCGATGCAAAGAATCAGTTCGTCCCTGTCCGCGTCACCCTCTTCAAAGGATACTCCAGCCTGGCTGGTTAAAACCGAGCAGGTTATATCAAAAGCATGTGCAGAGCTCCACATGACCGATATAGCCGGTGCCATAGGTTCTGTGTTAGCGCAGATTCAGTACATTTCGACGACTGATTCGAATTACCTTGCTGTTGTTGGCGCCGCCATATCAGTAGTCATGCCAATCGCGGAACAATACAAGTCAATATGTACCGATGTCCTCCACCGATATTCCGCCCTACACCGGGAGACGTGCAAAATGTCGTATCTCCTAGCAAAGTCATTTAACCAGATTGCGTCGGAAGGCTTCTGTACTCCGTCTGAGAGCAAGGGGGAGCAAGGGAAGTCTGACAAGTTAGAAAGCGGGACTGGACTTGGCGATGGAGAAGGTGCTGAAGATATTAGCAAAGATGTTCAAGATGATGAAGATTTGTCTGACCTAGCTCAAGAAAAACAAATGGATGGAGACAAAGAGGATAAAGAGGGAGTAGATGATGCTGTCAATATGGACCAAGAGGATCTTGAGGCGGATAGAAGCGATTTTGAGGATGAAAAGGAGGAAGCCGGAAGCGGCTCAGACAAGGAAGAGGAGGACGACATGGACATTGATGAAGAAACTGGCAGTGTTGATGGACTAGAGGCGTCCGCAGTTGATGAAAAGATGTGGGATGGAACAAATGATCAAGAACAGAAAGATACGGAAACGGAACAAGGAAAAGGGGACCCAGAATCGGAGGACAAAACTGCGGCATCGAATGAAAAGAATGAAAAGGTAGATCAAGCTAAAAATGGAGATGAAAGCGAAAACGAGGGTTCGGAACCTCCAGACGAAGAAGGAGAGGCTGTTGGTAGGGAAGATATGGATACGGCTGATCCACATGCAAAGGAAGAACCAGTTCTCGATCTACCCGAAGACATGGAACTTGATGGTCCAGATACCAAAGACAAAGAAGGCTCCGATCTAGATGATGACCTTGGTGATTTGTCGGATGATAACAATAGCAACTGGGAAGGTGAACCGGATGCTCCAGATGAACCAAACGATAACCCAGATCCCAATTCTCAAGAGCAAGTTGAAGGTGAAGCAGAACCTGCAGAAGAAGCAAATGAAGAAAATGTCGACGGACAAGAGGATGGCGAAGCTCACCAAGAGGAGCCTGAGACTGAGACATTACAAGAAGAGGAGAAAGAGGGACTCTTGGAAGCGGAGAGAACAGACAACCAAGCAGATTCTGAAAATATCGCTCCAAGCGAGGAAGTTTCTGGCGGCCAAGGTGTCGACCAAGATCAAAACCAAGAGAAAGGGGATTCTGGCGAAGCAACTCAAGAACATGGCTCAAAGGACCAGGCCGAGGAGCAAAACCCACAGACAGGCAGCGCTGACCAGGGTGAAGACGGGAAAGAAGCGACAAATGCATCTGGCGGCAGAGACGACGGCAAGCTGGATGACTCCCAAACGCAGGCGTTCAAAAAACTTGGTGATATTCTCGAACAATGGCATCGCCGTCAACGTCAAATCAAGGAGGCCTCTGACAACCAAGACACTCTCCGGAATGAAAACCAGGATGCTAACATGGAAGATGCTGACTTCGAGCATCTCGCGGACGATCAAGATGTCGCAGATACTCAAGCGCTTGGCCAGGCAAACGAGGAACAGGCGAAGAGCCTCGATCAAAGCAACGCCGTCGAATCCGATATGAGGCCAGAGGAAGGCGAATTCCTTCCAGATGCCGGAGAGCCTGAAAGTCTTTCTGCAGAACAGTCCTTAGAAGACCAAATGGACTTGGACCAGAAACCAGGCCTGCCGGAAAACAATGCATCGAGATCATTTGTTGCTGGCGGTAGAAACACGGAGAATGAGCCTGCCCATCAAAATGGCCAAAGGGAGGAGTCTCAAGAAATAGAAGACATGGATGCTCATCTTTCTGCCTTGCATGTCAGTTCGGAATTAGCTCCCTTGACTTCTCCAGAGGAAGCTCGGCGACTGTGGTCACACTACGAATCAATCACCCATGATCTCTCTCTTTCATTGACGGAGCAGCTACGCTTGATTCTCGCACCCACCATGGCAACCAAACTGCGAGGTGACTTCAGGACCGGAAAACGACTCAACATCAAGCGCATCATTCCATACATCGCATCCCAATACAAACGTGATAAGATCTGGATGCGACGATCCGTCCCTTCAAAGCGAAGTTACCAGATCATGCTTGCGGTTGACGACAGTAAATCAATGCTCGAGAGCGGTAGCGGACAACTTGCCTTCGAGACACTTGCTCTTGTTGCAAAGAGCCTAAGCATGCTGGAGGCAGGGGATCTCTGCGTTGTCGGCTTCGGGGATGAAGACCACGTCCGTGTGGCTCATGAATTTGGCAAACCTTTCTCGTCTGAAGCAGGTGTCCAGATCTTCCAGCAGTTTAGCTACAAACAGACCGGCACAAATGTACGAAAACTTATCTCCGACTCGATTTCTCTGTTCCGGGAAGCGAAAACGAAACGGTCTCGTTCAAGTGGGAGCGGAGATCTTTGGCAGCTGGAACTCATCATATCAGATGGAATCTGTGAAGACCATGAAACCATTCGTCGGCTAGTTCGACAAGCGCAAGAGGAGCGAATCATGATAGTCTTTATTATTGTCGATGCAATGAAGGGGAGTTCCATTCTCGATCTAACACAGGCGAGTTTCGAACCCGATGGGTCGGGAACAGGAGAGATGAAGTTAAAAATGAAGCGGTATCTCGAAGGATTTCCATTTTCATATTACCTGGTAGTTAGGGATGTGCAGGAGTTACCGGCTATTTTGAGTCTGGCGTTAAAACAATGGTTTGCGGAAGTTGTCGACGTATCAGGATAGAATTTTGTACTGTACCATTGCATCTCTACCATTAGACCAAGGTATGTGTTTTTTTTTGGCGTTTATTGTTTGCTCGTATATATTTTGATGGTTTTGCATATACCTTTTGTGCATAATTGCCATAGTTCATTTCCTATAGTTATCTACTAAAAGCTATTTATTTATTTATTTCGATTTTCTTTATACGGTTTCCTATCAAAGTGTGGAGTGATTGCCGCATCTTCGTACGTATCAACGGTTCTCAAATGAGTAATTCATCTACGTCGATACATAGATTAGATCATCAGATAAGAGACAATTATTGAATCTTAGCACGGCACCGGCGCTCGTATGGTAGTACGAAACAGTCCAGCCGCCAGAGGACGTCCGGTGCAGGGTGAGAAATGATGGAACCGACAAAGCAAATCAGCATTTTTATCACATTCTATAAAAACCATTCCCAGTGTGACATATGAAACCAAATAGATGAGACCTCCGAAAATAAACCATGGATGAACAAATATATATCCCGTTTCCCATCAGCCAAACCATAACTAAGCGCTCACAAAGTGCCGGGTATAGATACAAAAAAGAAGCTCTTGAAATATGGTATCAGAAGAGAAAGAAGGTATAGACACCTTCCATCTTCCATCTTCAAACCCCAACCACCCTACCCTGTTCCCAAATTCTGCACACACACATTTCCCCAATTACCATCCATACTTGCTCCCCGCCTCCTTCTTATTCCTCTTCCCAGTCGCAAAGCTCTCCTCCAATGCATCCCGCTGATTACTAACTGCATTAACCAGCTGTTGCAAACTGTGCTTACCCGGCGCAATCGAGCGAACGGGATTATGTTGTTGAGCAGCCAGTTCTGCGTCCGATGCTGAGAGAAGGAATGCGTTGTTGGAGGAGTACTCTTGGTCTGTGTTGAAGGTGATGATGTTGGGATTCGATCCTCGTGCGCCAGCGGCGTTGGATGAAGATGAGGAGAGGCCTTGACGGCCGAATAGTTGGCGTTTCTCAGCACGGGAGAGATTCAGATCGTCGGCTATGCTAGCAAGGGTTTGCTGCTGTGGTTGTTGCTGTGATTGTTGCTGGTTCGGGGCTGGAGACGTGGAGGGTAGCGGGACTGAGGATTCCATTGGTGTAACGGACGGGGGTTCGGGTTCGAGTTCGGAGGGCGTGTTGTATACCAAAGGTACATAGGTTGTGGAGGGGGCTTGTGAGACGGACGGGGCTTGATTCTCGTCCTTACCAAGTCCAAAGAGACTAACCTTCGGCTTCGGGGCCGGTTTAGAGATGAAGTCTTCCGCTTTCATCTGCCCAGCCGTTGCCCCAGTCTCAGACACACCGCTCACAGCAGACTTCCTTCCATCTCCCCCCATATCCTGAGGCGGCGGTACCGCCGTCGTCCTCACTTTCTTCTTCTTCCCCCTAGCCACTGAGAGCGGCTTGAACATCATCGCATTCCCCTTCGGCTTAACAGCTGGTTCCTCTACTTTCTTCTTGACAGATTCAGTTATCCCATCGCCATACCCATCACCCCCACGACCGCCACCAGCAACATCCCCCATTATCCCAGAACCAGCGCCATTACTAAGATCCCACTTCATCTGCGCATCAGCCCCCCTGTCAAACCCCGGCTCCGCCCCCGTCTTCAAACTAAACACCTTGCGTGCAGGCGCTGTCGTCCCATCACTTTTCTTATCCTGCCCAGGCTTAACGGGTCCCTTCCGCTTCGGTTCGGGGAGCAAAGAGTTGAAAACCGAAAAGGCACCGCTGCCGCCACCCTGAGCACCTATCCTAGGACGTTTCCTCGCTGGGCCATCCCCATCATTATCGTCGTTGTCATTTTCCTGTGCATCGGATTCGGTAGATTTATCTGTATCTGGCAGGCTAACGAAGATTTTCCGTGGGTTTCTTCGATCGGTGAGAGGTTGGAAGGTTGGTTTGGATGGTTCACGGGTTGATGTTAGTGTAACGGGGGCTGTAGCTTTCTTCTTTTCGAATATTTGAATAGTTGGTGTAGATTCCGAATCTGAGCTTTCGGAGTCGGAATATGATACTAACGCCATGACTACGGGATGCGATGTCACGGTTATTGAATTCCTGTGTTGTATTCTCCAGCTTTGCCTCTGCAGATCTTGAGATGCTGGAGAGCGTCATTTCGATATCACGTGATATGGCGCCAATAAGGTTTGGTAAGGGTTCATGGGCAGAAGAAAGAATTATTGCCAATGATATACATGTTCTGTACATACAAAGCAGTGAGTGAATTAATCTTAAAAAGGATACTTATCTTTATAATTCTATATGGATTTTGAGGTACGTAACAAAATCCACTGTCTTTTACACCCATAGGTCCGGAAGCTCTAACAACTTCAGCGGAGAATCATGAAAGATATAATTGAGAAGTGAAGAATCTTTATATTGATTTAAGAATAATTAATAAGAAATACCCTAAAAAAAGTTAATACACAATATCCCACGTTAGAGACATGTCTTATGTCTGCCTCATTTCTTCCAAACTCTCTATCCCCTTTTGTAACCTAGAAAGCGAGTACTAGAAAAAGAAAGCAAGAAAAGACAATACGGGGTTTTTCACTTGCCCCCCCTTCTAAGCAACATCTGTCTAGTGATTCTCATATCAACCGCCACAGCTTTCCCTGCTCCATCAAGTTCAAAGACAATCTCATCAATCGACCTACGCCCGTACCGCAGGCCATCAACCGCGGTCCACGGCTCACAAACACCGCTGAATATCTTCTCCTTCGTCACATTATTACTAGCGCCCGGCTCCGGAATATCCGCAATAACACGGAAGGAAGTTCGTGACTTGACCGATTGGCGCGGACTCTTGGTGTACCTTGCCGTCAGGCCAGTGGGCTGTAGACGGAGGCTTACCTTTGGAAAAGCCCCCGGCGGCGCGCCAAAGAAAGCACCAATCAGTCCCTCGAATGGGACGCCGTTGAGAAAGAACGAGTCAATAGCTAGCCCTGGGCCGTTGTCGTCCTTGTTGTTGCTGATTTTAACCACTGTGGCTTTATCGTCTTCAGCGTCTGGGGAGGATGAATAGGTTCCCGCGAAGTCTTCTATAGCTTGGAGTCTGGCTTCCTTGTCTAGAGTGGCGCTGAGCAAGCTGCCAATTAGATCCGCGAGGATTGTCCTCTGGGACCCTGGGTTTGCACCTGCGGCCAAAACCGTGAATCCAACATCGTGGTCGGGGCTCAGGGCGATGACTGAGCCGTAATTACCGAGGTCACCGAATTTTGTATAAAGATCGACAACCCTAGGGTTGGATGTGCGGTAAATTTCCCAGGGGCTGCCGACGGAGGATACCAAAGATGAAGTGTGAGAGTTGGGTTTCAACCAGCGTCGAGTGTCCGTTTCCGAAATCAAGCCAGATCGTAGAATAGACTGCCCGATGCGAGCCAGATCAGTCGCGCTTGAATAAAACCCACCAGCCGGGTTGCCGGAGCCAAGCGACGCGTTCCAAAGCGATGTTAGAGGATCAAATGGGATAATCCCCCAGGCGGCAGGAGGTGTTTTGATACCGAAACGCTTGAGCTTGAGTCGGTCGATGATCGAACGCTTGACGGATTTCTCAAAGGTAACACCCGTGATTCCCTCGAGGGCGTATCCCATGATATCGAAGGCCACGTTTGAGTAAATAGCAGTGCTGAATGGCGCAAAAACTGGAGGATGGTCCATAAGTTCCGCGAACATCTCTAAGAAACCAGGTTTTAGTAAATGGGTTCAAAACGTGGAACCAAGGTTATATGCTTACCTCTTCGAGTGCACGGGTCGAAGTCAAGGCCTTTTTGACCGCATCTTGGGATCTCAGAGTCGCTCAGGCTTGGAAGCCCCAGCTGAGTGGCTACGGTTTGGCTTACTACGCCGGCAACGTCGTTGGAATAGTCTAAGGGCGGGTTAGTATAAAGAACTTGCAAATAGGAAAAAAGCAAATAGGGAACTTGCCTCGGGCAATGCCTGATAGCTGGTTCGCAAGCGAACCGACTGTAATATCTCTCCATTGCGTAACTAGCGTGTCATCTGGATTCCTCCCTTTCCTTCTGATTGCACTAGCAATTTCCGGGACAAATTTCGCAATTGGTTCGTGAAAATATTTGAATCCCGCTTCGACCAAAAAGGTGTATACGGTCATAGCTTTTGAGATACTGGCGATCCGGTACATAGTGTCTCCATTGAGTTTCTGGCCCGCAGCTATTGAGCCCTTGAGACCGGGAGCATCGTGATGGTATTCGTAGAGGAGTTTGTCCTCATGACTCGAGAATATATTGATTGAAAATGACGTGGTATTCGCATCTAAATCAGTTGACTGACGAAGAAGGTCTTTGAGGTTGGATTCGAAATCGTCGATTGCTCTCTTCCAGGTCGATGAACGGGAAAGGCCCCGAGGTGGAGGAAATGTTGGGCCATTGAGAGGGCAGTCTGCCGCATAGAGACTTTTGCATAACAGCAGGAGAGTCAAGATGGACGGGATGAAACGGAGCAACATATTGAAAGGAATATTTTTGGTTTAGATTTTCAGCTATATTAGAGAGCAAAGGAAGCGACACCAGAGAATGGTCTCTCTGTTCAACTGTGATTTTATGGTGAAAGTAGATGGGAATCACGATTCTTTATATCTGTTTTGACTGACTTCGGATGCGCTAGAGCTCGACGATAAATTTTACCTATTGTCTCGGTAGCCCTGCCGCTGGTGGATGTCCTCGAGCTATCCCCGAGACTCGCTTGGCTGAAAAAGGTCTCTGATGGGACGAAATTTTAGGTTACGCAATGAATAATGCATCAAGTGAGGGGTTAGTTCATCAAGGGGTCAAAACTGCACATGTAAGATTGAGTCTATACGAAGCCCATAGTTTCAAAATAAGCTCAATATATATACTGTGGCAGATATGGAGTTTTTTGAGTAAGTCTGTAAATCAGAACAAAATAAATGGCGCCATTTGTCCCGAATACATCTACTCGTCCGGCTTTCTCTCATTTTTGGACGTGTAACGCGAGGTCATTCGCTGTTGGAGGCCCAAAAGAGCCACCAACAAATGAGTTCGCAGCTCAATGAGGGCTCAATGAGGGCCGAGTATATCCGTATATCCACATAACAGCCTCGCCAGTGAAATTATTGAAGCCATGATAGTCGTCGTCACGGTTCAACAATTGTAATTGCAGTTGTCGTAGTTGGTTCCAGCAGTGGGGACCTGTGGCTGCAGAAGGCCAGGGGATCGTGACGTTTGTTTAACCTTTTACATTTCTTTCTCCGATGCCGATTCGGCAAGTCGGGGTTGACAGCCGAGTTTCTTAGTATAGATTCGACCTTTCCCTATTTGGATTAGTTCGCCTTGATAGGGGTCTCCACCCTACTTTAACCCTAACAAACTAGAATCAGGCAACTATATATCTTTTGATGGATTTCCTCTCTTTCGCATGACGAAACAAAAAAGGCCCTACCACTTGGTTCTGTCGACTTGAAATCTACTTGGATTTATACAACCTCTTTCAATTCAACAATACATAATAGAATACTTGACTGTCTACGGAGTACTCCGTAAAGGTATGCCACAGTGAAAGAGAAAAAATAAAAGGAAGAAAAAAGTTGCCATATCTATTTGAAGCCAATTCCTTTTCTGCGGACCCCGTCTAATAATTATTAATAGATATATTGATGATGTCCTCGCTTTTCACGCGCTAGTTTGATTTAGCCGCTGTTTTATCATGGGAACTAGCTCTGGTGTTGCGTGTCAGAATCGCGGACCCCGTAGAACGACCATCCACGCGTTCTACCATGATACGGCGTCGCGGCCTATATTTTTGCTCTAGTCATCGGCGTAGGCCGCAAGCCATGAAAAAAAGCTAGGCTTTTTGTGGGTTATCCGGATATCACCTAGGACTCCAAAAATATGCCCGAGGCTGGACGTGACACCAGCTTATATTTGCTCTTATCTTTATGGTGAATAATCAAACTTGTGTCTTGAGGTTACCACTGTTGGTGGATACAATGATACACAGTGGGGTGTCCGTGCAGATTCAGCGCTGGGGCAACATGGGTATTGGTAGAATTGAAAAAGTTCCACCAAGGGTTTCCGAGGAAAAGCACGTCCGAATGTCATATTAAAGGTACATAGCTGCCGTGGAGTGAGTTACCTGTAAATTCTCGTCCGCTAGAGTGTTAGATTAAGCATACCGAAACGAGCGAAACCAGGCTCCAAAAATCCCCTTAGGTTGGCTACCAATAAGGCAGGGATGAGTAAATAGGCCCTCAGGCGATATTAAAATTACCATGCCAGGGCAGAGAATGACGGAGTATATCACTAGTTTAACTTCTTTTATCCCCCCGTTCACGCTCCTCCACCCACATACGATCCAATATTTGGAAAACCTCTGTGGCGCTCTTGACGAGCTGCTCTTCCATCCCAAGCGCTCCATATCGATGTTGCATTTTATCTGGATGCCATCTGACGCGTTCGATTTTCAAAACAGTAAGAAAGTCAGATGCGCGGGGCTGAGGCTTTACCCGCTTTTCTAAACCCGAACCAGGAGCAGGCGTATTCGTAGGCGTGGGCATTGGTGCATTCCGTATAAACATCTCCACGGCCTCTGGCGTAATATCCCTTCGCTTCCCCGACTCAACAGGCCAGAAAATGAGGTTTCGAAGTTGTTCGTTAACCATGTCAGCAGAAGGGCCGGCATGATTCGAAGTCGACGACGACACCGAAGCCGCAGCACGAGCTCGCGAATTCAAATCCTCCCAGCTATCCAAATACCTTCTCCAGACATCCAACCAAACATCCACCCTACGCTTCTTCATCTTCCTCTCCTGCCCCCTCCGTAAACTCTCCTCAACCATCCTCTCAAACGCCTCACGCTCACGCTCACCGCCCACCCCACCTCCACCTTTCCTCCGCCTATCTTCCTCCCTCTGCCTCTCCCGTTCCTTCTTCCTTAGTTCCCTCTCCTCAAAAAGTGCCTCATGCGTCTTCTCCCACATACGCGCGCGCACGTACGTCGCATATTCTTCATCTGTCATCTGCTCCAGCTCACCACCTCCATCGGGACGTCCGTAGGTGTGGATCGGCTGGCCATATACCGATTCCCAGTATGCCGCGCCCTCATCGTCAGCTAAGGCGTCGAAGAGAGATTCGCGGAATGCCGCATCGGGAGACAGTTCGGGAGGCTGGGCATCGTCATAAGTTGGCGGGGAGGGGTGGGAGGATTTGTGGCGTTTGGAGGAGCGGCGGTGGTGATGGTGATGTCGACGGCGATAGCGACGCGGGTGTGATGATGGAGGTTTAGTGCTATTGTTGTTATCGCCATCTAGTCCTTCTGACTTTGATCTAGAGCGAGAGGTGCGGTGTTTGGATTTGAAGCGGAATTTGCTCCGCTGGGCTGTGGAATATTCGTGCTCCATTTTTTGTCAAAAAGTGTGTATAGTCTCGTGGCCTCGCGGCTGGTGGCAGGGCGGTTCAATCCCTAAGGTCGCGTGTCTTAGGATGACCAGCAATCCGTAATAAGGCTACTTGGAAAGTCAGACAGTAAGTGAACGTACGTGGCATTTACCTGAATAAAAACCCGCTATGTCATGTCACGGGCGTCGAAGTAGGGTCGCCGTGTCGGACCTGCCATGGGTAGTGTATTATATAGTAACTTCCGCTAAATCATATGCGAATATATGATCGGACCACGCATATTAATTCTAGGCAGTTTTGAGTGATACCTAGTTGTCAAACGAATATCGCAGAGAAAGCGTCGCGACGGGTTGAAGTTGGATGGATCTTGAGAGGCGGAGTTGGCAAAAGGTTAACAAGGTCACATGATATTGAAGTATTATTTTGTACCAAAAGTATAACTAATATATTATCTTATCAGATCATCTCATCAATCTCTCATCTCCAAACCAAACAAACAAACGCACTTCATTTATTGTACTTAAAAAGATAAAAATCCTGATAAAAGAGATGAAAAAATATGATGGCCCATACATTGCAAAGGTCACTGCGGATATCTCGTAAAAAAATCATTCCTTTAACCAGCTCAAAGAAATTCATCAAACCACTCCACCGCTCCCCGCAAAGCAGCTTCTTTCGCAAACCGAGCAGCTGGATTGCTGATATCTCCCCGAACACTATATTATTCACAAGCCCATTGATATAATTAGCAATCACATCGCCAAAATCAACTACAAGAAACAAAATCACAGCGATCTAACAAAACACCAAGGTAAAAAGAAAGAAAATACATACGTAAACCCATGCCCCGTCTGCGCAAACGTCCGACAAGACCACGTCGCCCCCGTCTTCTTAAGCACATCCTCCATCTCCCTCCTCTTCCCCTCTGGTAAAATGTCATCTTCCTCCGCCGCAAAGATAGCCAACGGGCTGAAAACTGGCCTTAACCGTGCATCCCCGGGCGCATTCGCGCTACAATCATACTCACCCCCTCCGTCACAATTATCCCCAGCCAAACCCCTCACCTCATCCATAGTGAAAAAAGACGGATGATTAACAACACCCGCCTTAATCCTCCCCTGCGCAAGGAGCCGGATAACATATCGCCCTCCAAAACAATACCCAACCCCGCCCAGCCTCTCCACGCCGCCAAACCCGCCTTGCGCAGCGGGTTGATCGATCCAGTGTAGAATTTCCTCCAGGATCGGGTCAACGGTGCCTGGGTGGTTGCAGGCGAGAAATTGTTCGAGAGCGGCGTCCGCGTCCCAATTGGGTGGTTTGGTGATGGGGAATGGGTGTGCGCCGAATAGATCCGGTAAGATGGCCGGGCAGGAGAGGTTTGTAGAGAGGGTGTCGGCGAGGAGTTGGATGTTTGGCAGGATTATGCCGTGACCTTCTGGGAGGAGGAGGAGGGCCTTGGGCCATTTTGCGGGGTAAGTGGTGTCATTGTCATTTTTGTCTTGATTTGATGGTGGGATGTTTGGAGGGAATGTGATGTATGTTGGAATTTTCCTGATGGTTTGGATGGTTCCGCGCACGGCGCCGGAATGAAGGGAGTCGATTTTGCAGCAAGACATGACTTATTACTTGCTTCAAAGAATATGTGTTGCTAGGTGAGTATAGATTTTACTTCTACTGCGTTCGAGCCTGGAGATGATAAACCCCCCTCACTCTCCAAGTAAAATGGGGGAGGTACGAAAAGTTCATATTCCTCGTATTCCTTGGAGCCATCATATTTAGCCGGCTGCCGATAGGGGATTTTCCCCATTCCCTACAAACCGGGTTCCTCGCGTTGATTCGTTGGAGATACCGGTGGAAGAGGATAGTGTTGACATAAAATGCTAGCAGAGCAAAATAAGGGGGTGGTTTTTATAAGTTTAATCAGCCTGACCACCAGGCTTGAGCTGGGTGAACCAGTCCAGTGGTGAGCATCCCAAGGACACTAGAAGCAAACATGAAGCAAGGCCCTTTGAAACAAAAGGAAAACTGAAGTGGGGAAATGAAAGTAAAGAATTTTGAGACAATTCTTTTGACCTTGTTTTTGTTTTCAATTTTGGTTCTCGATTTGACTTAAGATTTACGTATATGTACTGTACAAGCAAGAAGGAATTGTGGTCAGCTGGCTGCCGTGATTATGACGTGAGCAGATTAATTGTTCTTTTTTATCCAAGTGTCCGGGAAAGAAAAAGGAGTAGAGGTATTTTGGGCGGTGGAAAGGAAATAGCAAAGGGAAAAAAATAGAGCCCAGAGACATGAAAAAGGTATATAGGATGAATAGAGAAACCATAAGGTAGAACCGAGGCTACACCCAACGCAAACGCAACCCAGATCGGATAGAATAGACATAAAAGACAAGGCAAAGTGGAAAAAAAAGAGAGGGAGAGGGGGAGAGAGAAAGAAGAGCGTCCACAATTAATGATCACAAAAAAATTCAAAACCTCCTCCTTTGACTGGCTCTAAACACCGTGAAGCCAACATACAGCGCCGCAATAATAACCAGGAACATAATCATCTTAAAGAAGAACCACAGCCATCCACCACCGCTGCCATCACTGCTACTTTTACTATAGGCGGCTCCCTTCCCAGAATTAGACTTTGTCTTATCCTTCTTACCAGCACCAGGACCAGCACCGCTGGAGCCAGTCCGTTGGTCCCCGGGCACTTGGTTATAGAGAGAGTAGGTGTTGACAGATATGATGTCATGGTTGTCGCTGAGTTCGCCGGTCTCAGCGGAGATACCGAGGTAGGCGACTGTGGGGATGTTTATGGATTGGTTCTCGGATGCTTCCACGGTGAAGCAAGGGGTCCACGAATGGTCGGATTTGTATTGTAGGTCGAGTGAGAGGGATTTGTCCTGGAAATAGGTTATGCGGGCTTTTGTGGGAACGGATGCGCCGCGGAGTCCTCGAGCCTAATTGTTTAGTTTTAGCAGGTGCATTTAAATGGATAGAATTAGTATCAAAGGAGAAAACACAACTTACCGAGCATCCAGCAAGCTCATTGGCTTTGCCGTCATGCGCCTGGTCATAGGCCGTCTGGCCATCACCCAGCATAGCCATAACATAGGGGAAAGCAACGGACGGGCGACTATTCTTATACGTGTCGAAGAAGATACCCAGTCCCTCGAATTTGTCCACGAATCCGAAAACAGGGCCCTTGGTTGCACGTTGTTTCGTGAGCCATATCGCCATGCCATCTCCATGCAGGTTTCCTTCGCCATGGATGCTGAATTCGACTTCAACCTAAATAAAGACCACGTTCAGCACTTTTCGTTCCCTTATTTTGCACTTATGGAGGAATTGCCACCTACCTGCCAATTAGTCGCGGTCAATGGGACGCGCGAGAACAACCAGCCTTGTCGCGATTGACGATCTGGAGTGAGGCGGATATATCTAATTCGTAATGCACATAAGTAAGCAGGTGCAACGGCTTGTTTTTTAAGAGTGCCGAAATAGCGCTATATCTAATCATTGTAGGTGTCCGTATACCGAGCGGAAACGGGGGAAACAGAACCTACCGATCGGCGCGAATGACGGTATCACCACCAAAATCAAACCAACGGTTTTCTGAATCGGACTCTAAATACGGCTGCGGAGGGTGCGGTTCTGTCAATTGCGTTCGTCCATACCTACTATGGAAGCTTAGACTGCTGTTTATCACGCACCTGAGATAGACTGTATGCCCTCATCTAGAAGCGCAGGGGAGAAGAGAGTTCAAGAATCAGTTATTTGAATCAAACAAAACACCGGGGCCGTGAGCATGTGAGAGCAACATACTGGAACTCGTTTAACATCGGGATTATCCTCGAAGTCATTAGGATCTTCAGAGGCATGGGCGAGGCCCAGGCTTAGACCCAGCACCCATAGCCAAAGGCACGGGAGCAATCGTACGAGCATTGTTCGTCGTCACAGAGCGGGTGCGGGTGCGGGTGCGGTTGCGGAGGTAGAGGCGGCGGATGCGGGGGTTGGATAGGGTAAAACAGGTACTACTCGTAGAGAAGGGAAGGGGAGTTTGCAGGTCACAGTCGAGAAACAAGAAACAGAGACAGAAGGATTATCAGAAGGAGTGTCGTCAAAGAGTGTCGTGTCACCGGGACATCAGCGTGTCTTTTACGCCCTTTCTCTGGTGGCGTGTACAGAACAGGCTATATAGATCAGATCAAAAGGAGTGGCTAGATAAGATACAAACGCATTGAGGCGTGGGATCCCTTTATACGTTTTCTTATATCTCCGCAAACAAGCAAATAGCAGGGAATATAGGAAAGGAATATACAGCAGCTGTCGGCTGAGGACGTTGTAGATGTTGATTGAAGATGTTGAAGATATTGAAGATGTTGAAGATGTTCAATCTGTCCACTTCCTGTTTGGGGCAGCGGGTAGGTTGTCATGTGACGCTGAGGTAAGCAGGCAGCTCCGGAGTCTTCGATCGCCGAAATATCAAAAGATCAACCAGAACAAGTTATATTCAACAGAAGAGAAGACATCAATTCTCACAACTCGTCTCACCAAATCCCAGTTAATACCTCTTTCACGCTCTCTCCACATCCACACCTATCCCTACAATCCAAAATGTCCCTATCAAACCCTTTCTCCCAATCCGGCTCCCCCTCCTCCCCGCAAACCTCCGCCGACACAAAATCCGCAATAATATCCCAGGTCCAACATGAGGCCGCCCTGAACAATGCCCGCGCCCTCATAGGCGTATGTATCTCTTTTTATTTATATATATATATATCCCAGTCCAAAAAAACCCACCCAAAAACTAACCCCCAACTCCAGAAAGTAAACGAAAACTGCTTCGAAAAATGCATCCCAACCCCAGGCTCCAGCCTCTCCTCCAAGGAACAAACCTGCCTCACCGCCTGCATGGAGAAGTACATCCAGTTGTGGAACGCCACGAGCCGCGCTTATAGCGCACGCATGAGCCAGGAGCACAAGGCGACCGGCGCTGGTGGTAGCTCCCCTTTTGGCGGGAGTGGGAGTGGGAGTGGGAGTGGCGGTATTTTCTAATTGAGTTATGTCTGGGGGGGGGGGGGGGGGGGGGGGGGGGGGGGGGGGGGGGGGGGAATGGTGGGTGGATGTTTTGGTTCGTGTTGGGAGGTGGACTGGATGGCTTGAGACTTGGGATGGGTGGGATAAAGAGGATTATGTATGATTATTCGATCCATGACGGCTGGTGCGGTACGGTACGTGCGAGTGAGACCTTTGAGTTGGACTTGGATTTTATTTCTCTATTGTTATTGTTTTTGCTTGGATGATACATCATCTATATCCCTTTGCATTGTATTTTTCTCCCCCAATTTCTGTATGGAGGAGCACTTGTTTTTTTTTACCTCCTTGTATTTCTAGTTCTACCTACCCCTTTTTTCAGTTCCTATTTCCAACTCTTTTCCTTTCTTCTTCATGTCCCCTTTTCCTGGACGAGAGATGGTTATGTATGGAAACGCAATCAAATAGACGATGCACGCCTACATGGTTTTAATACCTCTGCATTGGGAGAGAGAAAAAATTAGGAATGGATATAAAATGGCAGATATACAATGATATAAATAAAAGGAAAGATTTTCCCTCGGAAGACAAGAACAGAAAACTCTTCAAGCCTAAATCAAATCAAAGGAGAGAAAGAGAAGCAAGGCAGAGTAATAGTAATGCAAAAGCTAAGGCAATTGAGCTATGATAATATGTATTTCCTAAAACCAAAAGCTCTACAAGAATTTTGAGGAAAGAAACTCTTAAACAAAAACCATTAAACAAGAATAAAATATAAAATAAAATAAAATAATCATCATCAATTCTTTTTTCCTAGAAAGCGTGAAAATAAAAAAAAAGCCGGGACGCCCATGGTAGTATGTAGTTATATTACAATATGATCAGGATCAGGTTGAAGGGGCAGAAGAAAGACTTCTTTTTTTCTTTCTTCCTTTCATCCATGCTATTCATTTCATTCGAACATTCACTCATTCTAAAACACCACAATCACCAGCCACATATGCCCATCTTATTTTGACCATGAAGAGAAAAGAAGGGGTCAAAAAGGAAGAAAATTTCAAGAGAGAGAATAAATTCCAACGAATCAACTGAAGGAAAAAAATAGAATAAAAATGCATATATAATATAGAGAAGTTAGATAAGAAGAAGTAAAACAAGAAGAAAAAAGAAAGAAAGAAAGGAAAAAAAGAAACAGACCCTGCTGTTATTTATGGATCCATGGTAGAAAAGAGGGGGCCGGAAATCAGGCCAGAAAGGGGGTCCAGAAACAGGACAATAGTGTCCAAAAGAAATAAATAGAGAAGAAAGAAGAAAGACCCACCCAGATGCAGGTAGGTAGAAATGCATATATATCAGAAGACGTTGGAGAAAGTCGCAGATGGAAAAAGATAATGAGATGAAGAAAAAAGACAATCCCCCTTCTGTTGAATATCTAGGTAGATAGCAAGACAAAAATATAATGTGTAGATACATAGCGTATTTTCGATATTGCGAGGGTTGTCTTTTTCCTTTCTTTTTACTTCTTTTAATTTAATTGTTTCTTTTTTTCTCTTTTTTTTTGTAAGTTAAAAGTCCAAGAAATAATGACGGTATCTAATTCAATAAAAAACTTTTGTTAGCAAGGCAACACCCTTTCTTTCTTTTCTTTTTCAAAAGAAAAGGACTAACCACAAAGGTAGGAAGGGAAAAGAGGTGGAAAAGAAGAGAGAAGAAGAAACATACGGATCATCGCCCCCACCCCCATACGTCTCCGTCTCCTCCGGATACCTATCAAACTGACTCGCATCCCCCTGCCCCCCCTTTACAGGCGGTATATACGGTGCATCAATATCCTTCCTCGCCAATCGATCCCACGTCACCTCCGCGAACCACGGATGATCCTTCACGTCCTGCGAGCCGCCGTGCAAGTTGCCCAGTCGCATCGTTAGATCTGGCGTAATTAGCTGCGAGAGGAGGTCCTGGGCGTCCGGGTGCATGTAGGGCGGGTACTTGACGCGGCATTTGATGATATTTTCGTAGATTTTCATGGGGGAGCCGCTGTCCCAGAAGGGGGTGAAGCCGCAGAGCATTTCGAATATTAGGATGCCGAGGGACCACCTTTTCAAGCAGGTAATTGGTTAATTAAGTTGAATGCGAAACCGAGAGGGAAAGTAGGTATACCTACCAGTCGACAGACATATTGTATCCCTTCGACGACACCACCTCCGGCGCAAGATAATCAGGCGTCCCGCACAAAGTCCATGTAATATCTTTCACTTCCTTCGCGAATCCAAAATCTGTTATTTTCAAATGTCCGTGTCGGTCGAGAAGCAGGTTCTCTGGCTTCAAGTCTCGGTACACGATGTGATGCTCATGCAAATATTCCAACGCCAGCGTAACCTCCGCAGCATAAAATTTCGCAACGGGGTTGGGGAAGCGCTGACGAAACCAATGGCCCCAAATTAGTCAAAAAAAAAGAATTCCATGTGAACCAATTAATTGCAAACCAAAGAGGAGACTGCCATACCTGCGACTTCCTCAATAAACTAAACAATTCCCCACCCTCCACAAAATCCATAACCATATAAAGATTCTTCGAGTCCTGAAACGTCCCCCATAGTGTGATAAGAAACGGATGTTTAACCCGCTGCAACATCCTCCGCTCATCATTCGTATGCTCGACCTGCTTCATCTTGACTACCTGGGCCTTCTTCAGCACCTTAATGGCATAGAAGCGTTGGTTATGTCGCGATTGAACCAGGTGTACGCGCCCGAAGCTGCCTGTGCCCAGCGTCCGTTGGAGCATAAAATCTTCAAGTGAGTATTTGCCCTTTGTCTGCCGCGAAATTGACTGGACGGATTGTTGACGTTGATGTTGATGTTGCTGTTGCTGTTCCGGTTGCTGCTCTTGCGGTTGTTGTGAGACATGTTGGCCCTCGCCAACTCTCTGTTGTGAAGACGCCACTTCGTCGTGGTGGGGTGGGTTTATGATATTCTTGATACTGGCGACATTCTGGTAGTGGCTCGGTTGCTGCTGCTGTTTTAATTGAGAGGGATCGCCTGCGATATTGGAGGAAAGGGGAGTGGAAGAGGGTAGGGGGTTCATGGGTGCAGAGGGATGGCTGTTGTTGGTGGTGGAGGTTGCGCGAATGGTTGTAGTACTAGTGGTAGTAGCCGGTGTAGGCGAGGAGGGTGCGGCTGCGGCTGCTGTGACTGCTGCTGTGACTGGTGGAGTCGTAGGAGCAGTCGTAGGGGAGATGGTTGTAGCGACAGGATTAGTGCTGGGACTATTGGCGATGGCGGAGGAAGCGGGGTATCCTCGTGAGGAATCAAGCTTGGGGGACGCAGGGTGCTGGACCAGGGGGTTTGGAGGAGGTTGTTGTCGTGGTGGTGCCGTTGCAGTCAATGGAGAGCGAGGATTAGTACTATTGCGAGAAGACGCCGATTCCGCTATTGGTGAAGCGGGCAGATCCAGGTCTCTCGAGCTGCGCGAGTCCTTCGTCCGCTTCTTCTTCAACAAGCTTCCTAGACCCCGCATGGAACACCAAACCAGGGGACTGGGATGTTTTGCTGGCAGGTTACAATGACGAGGATAAGACGTCAGAGGAAGTTGAATGGCTTCCTCATTAGACGTTCTAATCCACGCTGTGTTTCTTTTTTTCTTTTTCAGGGGTGTCTCCCTTTTCCGGTGCACACGTTTCTATCTCTCAGCCTTGGGGGGGGGGGGGGGGGGGGGCCAGGGGTTGGTGGATATTGGGGGTGGGGAGATCAAAGGGGAGGCTGGCTTGGCTGTGCGTGTGTGTGTGGGTGGTCGGAAAGAGACGGATCCGAGGCTGAGAGGAATTCCTTTGTGTGGGCGGGGTGAAGAGAGAGAGAGAGAGAGAGAAACAGCCGTAGCAGATGCAGCAATGGCTAGATAGAAGGCACATAAACAGATCAGTGCAGCATGGTGACTTGGGGAGAGGACGAATTGGCGTTGGGCAGACGAAGTCGTTGTCGTGGATGATGATGGGTGGATGAGGCTGAGATTGGAGGTTGGAGGTTGAGGCTTAGGGTTGCCACCATATTTAAGTAGGGCTGGTTAAATAATATGGTAGAGGTACCTGGGCGGGTATGCGAGTTTGGCTGGGGATGGATGTACCAAGGCCATAATTAGGTTTTTAAAAGAGATGCAAGGAAGGGAGGGGGGCGTGCTTGCCAATTCTTGACATTTTCATACCTATATTTAATTTTATATTGCATATTTGCATTAATAGACACTCTCTCTAACTACATTTTGAGACTATCTATGGAGTATTGTCTCTGTATGCATGCAGTTCTATGCATGCATACATTGCCCTCATGTGAGTCTATATTTAGATACTTGCCCTATCTCTCAACCTAGAAGATATTTCTCAAGAGAAGCTTCATATGTTAAGATGCTCATCAGATCATGCTAAATTCTGATAAACAGTTTTTATATCACAGTGTATATTTGAATTGTAGAAGTTGTATGAAATATGCTAAGCGTGAAAGACATGAATATTGTCTCAGTATGAAATAAATGAACATCTTGATTTTTTTTTTTAAAAAAAGAAAATCAATGACACACACAAAAGGATGTAATCATCAATCAACTGAGTGAGCCAAGAGGCTAGTTATTTTAATTCCTTGCTTTGATCTGGGATATCCTGCGCCGAAATGAGGATACTAAAAAGAAAACTGCGGGGAAAAAGGTTCTTATGGAAATAGAACATCAATATGATCAGGTCCATTACGGGCTCCAGACAATCCAACTAATTCAATCCCTAAGTATATACATACACAAACCATCGTAGAGTTATATCCATACACCACAAGCGCCATGGGAGACAAAAAAAGAAAGAAAAAAGAAAAACGAAAAGAGAGCAGAAAAACACAATCACACATGATACTGCAACATATTCTTCTTAATTTCCTCCACAATCTCCGCCGCCTCCACTACACTCTTCGCCTCAAAGTCATACCTCTTCTGCTCACTTGCCTCATTTCCCCTCAACACCACAACCCGGAAACTCTTCGGATGCCGCCGACTCACCTTCGACCCCACAACGTCATTAAACGATATCGACGTCGTCTTGCTATTTGACTCGAAGAGCGTCTTGCCCGTTTCTGCCGGCATGATGTGCATGTAGTCCATGTCGAACGCGAGCACGCGCTGGTTCGACGCGGTGAAGGACATGGATTGTTTGCGGATTACGTTGTAGCGCCGGTAGTAGCCGCCGATTAGATCTTGGGACTGCGCGAGGGGGTGGAGCATGCGCCCGCCGCCGGTGCTGCTGCCCTTCTTGCCCTTCTTGGCGTTGGGGCCGTGGGCGGTGTTGTCGACCATCAGCGGCGCATTGGGTGAGGAGCTGCCTGGGGATCCTGTGCTGGAGAGCGGGCCCGCGCCGAATCGGCGGCGGACGAGGTCTAGTTCTGTGATGTTGCCGAGGGCTTCGACGGTGCGGTCTAGGGGTGCGACGGTGTTGGAGCCCATAACTTTTAGGAGGTAGTGGCCCTTATCTAGTCCCCATTTTTTGCAGACGGAGTCTAGGATTTCGGCGATGTAGCTGTCTGTGGATGTGTTCATGGAGGTTGTTTGGGTTGCGTCTAGGTCCACGTATCTGACTTTCAAGGTTTTTGTGACGCCCATTCTAGGTGTGGCTTGAGATGTAGGCACCGCGGGGCGATCAGCGGGTGTGAGAGTGCTATCATTCAAAGCGGAAGAAAATGGCTGGCCTAGAATGGGATTGATCCTTCCAAACATCCTGTTTTTAGCGTTGGTTTGGTTGGCTTGTATTATTGGCTGGGCTATTTCCGCCTCATCGACAGCATCTGCACTCGGGGTGGGATATTGTCTCTCATTCTCCGCGAACTCAATTGCTGTCGCCTTCACAAGTGCAAATTCATCGTATGGTTTGCTCCTTGATCGTCCCCGAGCAGCAGGAGCACGGTTGTTGTTGGAGGTAAAGTCAATGATAGGTCTCCCCCTCGCCAGGCATGGGAAGTCATAGTCAATTTCACCATCTTCCATCATCCGGAGGTTCCATCGATTTACATTGAGCATTTCTCCTTCGAGTGGCGGCTTTAGACCTTCTTCCATATACCTCCATAGACCGAGCCCGATGGCTTCAGCAACGGTAACAGGACCGGGGTGATCTAAATCTTTTGATTCTCGTACAATTGGCATATCTAAAGGCTCGTCCGGTTGCGATGAGGATGGAATACAGAATTTGATGTATAATGGTGTTAGGTTGGATCCTCTGCCAGATAACACAGCATATTTCTCAAGGGGATTGACTGGCGCCTTCTTTCGCGCTCGGAGTGCGGTAGACAAGAGACTGATGGGTTCAACAGTACTAATGGGCCGAGGCGGTGGAAGCACATTTAGCTCTGGAGAGGTAGCTGCTTGTTTCTGCTTCCTTGGTGAAGTGCCCTGGGACTCGAGTGCCATGGGCAATTTATTGAGGATCATGGGTGACGATGAATCTAACGCTCCAACACGATCCAACAAGGACCCCGAACCAGCAGTGCCCCCAAACTCAGAAGAAAGCACAGATCCTTCAGACTCGGCAATTGAATCTTCATCGTGCTCGTTGATGGCTTCATCGATGCTTCCTGCTTCTAGTTCATCTTCTTCATCCAACTTTTCGCTGGGTGGTTTGTCATTTGGATTGATCACGTCCTCGTGGCTCGAAAAATGAATTTGGCGTCTCCTCACAGCCGCCCCATCTGCCTCATTGTCCGATGACATGTCGCTACTAGTAGCCGTATCTCTGCGTGCTCGAGCTTTTACCGCTTCAACCGCACCAAGAGAACCCCTCCGGTACCGGTTATTGACGGATCTCAGTGAAGGCGACGTTACAAAAACATCAGGATTATCGCGACGATCCAAACTCCGTATCGGAGATGAGCCAGCACGTGTTCGTCGCACGGGCATTTTCGTAAATTTGATTTGTTGCACAGACCTGCAAGTTGTTAGCAGGATGCATATATATGAATATATAGAAGAACATAGAAATACCTTTGACCACCATCAACCTCCTCATCACTCTCATCGCTTAGATCACTACTATCGTCATCCTCAACCTCACCCTGCGACTGCTGTTGTTGCTGCTGCGATCTATGCTCATCCAATCTCTCCTTCCTCCGCGCCTTCCGCACTGCAGCCCTTTTCTGCTGTCGTTGTGCAATCGTATTCACACTCTCCTTCGCACCCGTCACCATCCCACCCTCTTCATCGTCACCATCATCGACAATCCCAAACCCAAGCCCCACCGGCGCAGCACCACCGTTGCGCCCATCGTTACCACCATTTACATCGACTAAGTTTCTACTGTGCCGCGCACTGACCTGGAAGTACTCTGATGCAACGGCCGTGGCGGTGGGGATGGGAGGGGAATACGTGCGTTTGATCTGTGAGGCATTGGGGCCTGTGGCCGATGACCAGCCTGCAGCGCGGAAGCCTGGGGTGTTGAGGATGGAGGAGTTTATGTTTATCAAGCGGTCGCCGACGCCGTCTTTGATTGCGGAGAGGTAAGAGGTTCGGAGCTGCCAGATGGTAAAGCTGTTGGGGATAAGGGGATAAGGGGATACGTGTTAGCTAGCTGGTAAATGATGGTATGATGAGATTGGGTACAGTACTCTTCGTTTTGGAGGAGAGACATAGTTGATATCGATAATTGCGTAGGGTTTCGTATCGATGAAAGGAGGGTGATTTAGGATTAGTAGAGGTAGTTGAGGAGGTGATTGACCGGGAAATAGACACGTCGGGCAAGGAGTAATAATGGCCGTCTATCTCTAATGCAGTAGACGTAGTAGGGGTGTGTGTAGATATCAGATATCAGATATCAGGTAGCGGAGTTCACGATAGCGGAGGCCATTCGGGCTGGGGTTTCATGGGACACATATCTACGCGGGGGGATAGGGAAATTGAAAGAATGGACGGCGAATTGGAAGAGTGCCAGGGCCAGCCCGACGAAGAGAAAGTGAATGAGAAATACAGAATAAGGCGTGGAGGCGACAGGAAGAGGAAGAAGAAGAAGAAGAACTGGTGATGGATGGATTGATTACAGGCGGAGTTGGGAAGATCCCGTGACTTCCGAGGTTGCAGGCGATCGCGGCATTGGCTGACTGAGTCAGCTTTGGTTTACCCCGGATTTTGTTTGTAGCCAATCATGACGTGGTTGATCCAACCATAAGCTGATTTCGTATTTCGTCACTGACACAGTTTACATTTCAAACTACTCGATTTTGCTGAGCTAGATATGATGTAACTACACAAGCTAGCGAAGTTGCCGCGGGTACTAAACCTGCGGGGCGGCGTGCAGAAGACCACACTGTCCACAAGCAATTAATTCTAATCCGAAGGGGAATATGAACTGCGGCGTGGAGGTCTTATAAACCCCTCGGGGAGATCGTGAAGGAGAGGTGCCAACCAGAATACAACCTTGGAAGTCATAAAAAATATTCAAGACGATGTATTATTAGAAATCCATCTCTTTGAATCTAGCCCCCATGTCTTGACCGACGACACCACCAAGAACGCTGTCTGAGGAAGCCAAATCCCAGGGCAGCAGCCCGGCACTTTCAACTCCTTCACGAAAAAGAAAGCAGCCTGCTACACATAGATACCAACAAGCTTGATCATGCGCAAGAGAGTTTCTAGAGACTAACTTGGACATCATTCCACCAGCTTACAAAGGTGAGTTTCAAATTGCAACTGACGCTGGCGAAATTCTGGGCGGTTTCAAAAGACTCAAACCAGAACTGTTCATCTTGCCCGCCTCATTCATTGGGTAGCAGCACATAAATGATGTAGCAGCCTTCTTGGGTCTTGAATAATGGTATTCCACACCGAAATATGTGTGGGATATTCCTAGCGATGAACCTCCGATTTCTCTATCGCTAGAAACAGGTTAGATATTTTTTCTTCCCCCTTTTTCGTTTCTACGCCACAAGATCAACCAACCATATTAATTCATACGCCTGTCATTGTAGAAAACATCATCCGTAAGGTGAGGGATGCATATTTATGTATCAGAATGTCGGCAAAGGCCTTCTCACGGACGTTTATTGACCTTGTCCTGTTTGACATCCTGGAAAGATGCCAAGAGGAGTTCACCGCGAGAAATCTTTGCTTGATTGGTGAACATCCACTATCTGCGCAATCCAAATCTAGTCAACGGGTGTCGAGAATTGCAGATTGTGTTCTAGGATATGAGCCACCTATGCCTACGCTGTCGAGGACGATTGAAAGCATTTCCATTCTGGTAGGATCTCTCGGCCGGCTGGGACACATTATCGCATATATCGCGGCTGCTCAGCAGCATCGCCTCAGTATCATGCCTCTGAGGATCATCAACATCATT
Organism: [Emmonsia] crescens; assembly: GCA_002572855.1. Taxonomy (NCBI): domain Eukaryota; kingdom Fungi; phylum Ascomycota; class Eurotiomycetes; order Onygenales; family Ajellomycetaceae; genus Emergomyces; species [Emmonsia] crescens. The sequence goes on along the minus strand of PDND01000162.1, from coordinate 11,753 downwards.
TATGGTATGATCTCGGATGGCGTCTCGTGGCGTTTCCTACGGTTAGGTGGAAAAATCCTCCGCGTTTCTGATATTTTCAATGGTACCACCGACCGCGGCCAACGACGTGTGAATCTTTATATAGATCGAATTGTCAAAGCCGCCATTGAATAATTTCCCCCAGACTAGTCCAAGCAAAAATATTCCCAGAAAACCCAATAATTGTGCCTTGAGCGGGTGGAAGCCAACATTTTCAAGGATGTTGCTTCACCTTCCCACCAGACCCAGAGCAGCCCACCAGGAAAGGGAGGGAGCTGGAGCTGGAGACCCCTTTGACCTTGAGGAATATGAAATTCAGCGAACGGGGCGGGGCGTTACGGTAGGCCATAAAATCCAACCCCAAAGTTGTGTATTATATAGCTAATGTTCTGCTATTTAGTTAATTCCGAAGAAACCGCCTACGCTGGGCTGATGAACTTCCCCCTATGCCGATATTATACCTGTCTATATGATACGCCAACCATGATAATTTGGGTTCAGTTATGTAAATGCTTTCGGCCTGGTCGTGGCGGCGGCCACGCCTCGTTGGCCCCATCCGTGGCTGTCATCCGTCAATACGCTGACATCCCCCCTTCCCCATAGGAGACTAGACTCGTCATAGTTAAACTTGAGACTGTATTGAATATATTACCCGGAAATTAAACACATGGTCAGTTTTACTCAAATTCACATTTATACTCGATTACTGTGCTTGTGGCTGATGTGGACAGGGCCGAGTCAGCGGTCATCGCTTATATGTACATGTACATTACATGTACCCAAGGTAGTTGCCCCCCAGATTTCGCCATGGCACGGTTTTTAATCCCCGACTAGAGAGGATCACTTTGTTTCACCAATAGAGGAGAGAGTGTGGGGATTTGGGTTTCAAGAATAGATCTCATATACATTAAGATTACACATATTGTAACGTGCCAGGCGCCGCAGCGGTAGGTCTGCGGTGGTGTCACGGGTGGTTATGTGGGAAGCCAAAGGGTAGGCTTGACCAATTGCTAAACCAGGAGAGATGTATGCCTACAATAGAAGATATACTATCTTATCAAGAGTACTATCTACAGTATGAGGATTTGTATGTGTATTTCAGTAACTCAGATATATTAGAAACAAAACCCTGGTCCCTAGTATGATGAGCCAGCTAGCTAGCTATATACAATGTCTTCATAGAGCCTCTGCTCTCATTCACATATAGAAAATGCCATGTTTTAATTAAGAGAGATAGAGGCATCTTCTCAGCTCTCTCACTAATCATTATTGACATTGTTTCATGATAGACAATTCTTTGTTCTCAAAGATGAGTATTTAAGAACAGTCTAGAGATGATATCATATAGCATTATTATACAGAGTTGAAAGAAGATGACATCTCCACAGCTTGATAAGATCTCAAGATCATGATAATTGTCTCTCTCTCTTAAGATCATCATCTCAATGCTCTCAATTTTACTATACAGTAACAGAGTAGCCTGCAAGTCGCTAGAACAATTACAAATTATGTTGTATTAAACGGGCACTCACTCTAGTTGCCTCTGACACCAAGGAATTGGGTAGGATTTAAACTCCTAACTCACAACTGCAGGGCCTTCACATAATCATTACGCCATGATCTCAGCCAGGTTAACTCAAGCACTTCTTCCCCAGTCTCAGACATCCCTCTGTCTACCCCAGTCTCCATGGCGCGGCCGGGTGATGTGGAACAGTATGGGGTTGAAGGGCATCCTTCCAACTATTTGAAGGCTCGGCAGGGAGACCACCCCGCAGCCAAGAATACGGAGACTTATATACATGACAAAGCAAAAAAAAAAGGCAGGGACGGCGCATGTCAGATTCAATGGAGTAGCTAAAATTGCTAGGGCAGATTCACAGACAAGGCAAAAGAGCATGAAAATTAATGTAACATAACGAAAAGGAAGAAAATTTCAAAACCTATAAGCCCAATGCAGGCAGTAATCAAAGCCAAGATACTGCTATCATGAGCCTTTTGACTAAATATACGGAATTCCGCGGGCGTTCGTGATCTGCAGGAAGTTGAACAAACGCATAAAGTTGAAACAAGATGGAGATCTTTTAACCTTAGATTTTCGGCTGCGTATGTGAGGGCTAGTAGGCGCCGGATCTTCATATATTAAAGGTGGTCCGTCTCTCTGATAAACCTCATAGATCGCAATAATAATAATAGTATCCACAATCTCACCATTCGAGATATTCTATGAGGCCTGTTCAATTTTCTTTCCGTTGTGGGGACACATAAATTGTTATGTAGCAGTAGTTACTACCGGCCAAGCTTGAAGAATTTAAAGCTTTAAAATAAATAAAAACACGCAGGAATGAACAGGGTTTCGGAGGTTTCGGAGACTTAGCAGAAATAAAGTTGGCCCGGGCTCCGTAACATGTGCCTCGGCTAAAACTGTTGCACAGAAGGCTAGACGACAACAACAAGAGGGACCTAATGCTTGCTTGGCGAGCGGTTTCAAGTTGAAGGGTATGAGAAAGCAAGCATCTCTCATTCTAGCGTGTCTACAACATTGATTCTGGGTGATCATCTGCCTTTGGTAGTAATAATGATATACACAATATTGTTGCGCGGGAATACACAGAAGCAACAAATGCTGAAGACGGACTCGCTTACATTGATAGATAGACTTACATCAAGCGAGTAAGCCATATCAAACCAGTGCAACGGAGCGCCTTCGCCCCTAAAATGGGGAAGTTGGAGGGGGAGCGCTGAGCTCAGCGAGAGACGAGGAGAATAGGTGGATATGCTCAGGGTTCAGTGGCGGATGAACGTCAAACAAGCAAGCATGGTTGTCACTGGCGGTCAAATATAAGAGCGCGCGATCCTTGAGTCCAGAGCTATATCAGTTCTTGGTAAGAAAAGCATGGGCTGGGCCTGCCACACGGTATACCATGTGGACGACAAGAACAAGTGGAAAAACGAAGGCTAGATGCTATCTCCTTCTCACCACCCTGGTTTGACCTAGGTTAATGCCTCCTAGCTTCTGAAATCAAAGCAGAAAAAAGAACAAGAAAGAGAGGAAAAGAAAAGGCACGCCAAATGAGTGCCTCACCTCCGGACGGCAATGTTGGGGGGGACGCCTCCTAAACCCCCCCGCCGGAACTCTCCACACAATAATCCCTAGAATTCATTCTATTCTTTCAATCTTCTCTAACGCCTTTCGGTTCAATTTCATCTCTATATCCAAGATGGAAACACAGGACTTTTCCAGCGAACCTTTTCAATCAGTTAGCTTGCTAGCTGCCAGAGCAGGTGCTGATGTACCATTGAGAAAGATATCATCTTAATCAACTTCTACGCCTTAGAACTGAGACTGATAGCTTCAGATTTTCAAAGATAGCTCTTTAGCCCTGTCTCTTCCCCTCCTCTATGGCTTTGCGCGATAATATATCATAGAACCATGGGGCAATTCTTGGGTGTGATCGCTCAGAATCTATTGATATATCATTGAGCAAGACAATTCCAGGATGACCTCTACATCACCAGCCCACTAGGAAATGAATACCACAATATCTATCTCAAGAGTCAACTTTACATCTATAGCGTCATTGGCTCAATCGCCCTTCCGTCTTACGTACATTTATACCATGTACATGTACATGTACATCGTATATCTAGTCTGCTGCATAAGCATTCGGGGACTTCTCTTGCGTACAATATATTGATTCTTGTCATGAATTAGAGCATCGGTTGCAGAGCGTGCTCAGTCTTACAATGAGGAGTAGCTATGGAATGGATTTTAATCTCGGATGTCAATTCTTCTGACAACCAAGGCCAGAGATATAGAATGCAAAGAGGGCTCAAGGGTATAAAGCTGGAGTGACTCCCTCTTGCTTTTGTCCTTTTCTTTCTCTCTCCCAGGGCAATAGCTATTGATTGAGGTAATATTCCTTTTCCCTAACCACCCTCTACTTGGTCATATTAACTAACTCATTTCTCTAAGATACTATATTCGGACGATCCAGCCCCCATCAAAGTCGCAACTTCCTCCAACCGTTACAGATTCAAATTATTCAAGATGGTAAACAAATAACCTGGACAACATGCAATATGCAATATGCTATGATTCTTTTGCTAATATTACCCAGAAATTATCCGGCGCAGGCGTTTTTGCCCTGCTAGCAGCTTCTGCTACAGCTACAGCTTTGAATGTTACAGATTTGGGTGCTACAGACGTGGATGCTACAGGTGTGGACTGGTCATGCTCCTACCGTGGTGGCGGTGGCCTTTCCACACTCCAACGGCTTCATGGCCACTTCAATAGGAAATTTGGAAGTCCACGACTTAATATTGCAAGTCAACAATGCTATCTTATCAAATGCGAGGGTCACTACTTCGGAGTTTGCAACTGGGCCGGCTATACTAAGCTGGAGGACTCCAATCAGCGGAATATTGTAACGAGGATCAACCCAGAAGACGGTTCAGGCTGCATCATAACCGCAAATCACCAGAACGGATACTTGAAATATCTTTTCACCCGTACCAACCATGTTTCGACCTCACCTCACGATGATGTCAGATACTGTTAAACTGATGGCGGCTGGATTGGTCACTTGCCCGCTTGAAATTCTTGTTATATAGCAAATACAGTCTTTATCTATATTTACACACTTCTATCTCAGATATATTTTATAGCCAATTTCAACCATGCAGATTATGCGCAATGATAAGCTACAGTCACAGAGCTTGCAGTGGTGATGCAGACATGCGGGAAGAACACAAGACTGAATGATTGTAATATTTACTGCCTTCGCAATCACCCCAGCCTATCTACGAAACTAAATTACCGTTTTTCTTCTCATCGTTCAACCCAACATTTCCACTATTAACAATATGCCAATGAGCCAGATCTCTGGCTGTAAATGCATTCTCCAGACTATCATGTCCTTTTCTTCTCATATTTTGAATACTCTGTTGTGGTAGTAGAGGGCAGAGTAGGTAAAAGCAAAAATAAATTCTATATTATCTTATTTTATTTTAAAAAATACAAATATTGAAATATCAGAGACCTCTCTATCATCATACACTTAACAAAAATTTAAAAATTAACATCTATTTCGGACTTGAGCTTGACTATGTGAGCTCTGAGAATCTTAACACATTTCTCAATTTTGTGAAGAGCTTGATGAACTGTCACAACATTATGAACATAGAGAATAATAGAAAGTCTTATAAAACAGTGTATATTCATGTGAGAAGAAAAGAAAACTGAGAAACTGAGAAAGATAGAGTGAAAGAGAAGAAAAATGATAGAGTTAGAGAAAGTGATGAAGACAGAGTAGAAGATTAATAAAATTAACTTGACACTTCATCAAAACAGACTTCTTGAGAGTGAGAGTGAGAGAAGTAACTAAAGAAAATAAGTATATATTAAGAGAAAGAGATTAAATAACTTATTAAATAAACAGCTGCTGCTCTTGAAATTTCAGAAGTAGTAGTTACAGTAGATAATAAGAGTATCAGTTTAACATTATATATATGTCACTGGTCCAGTGTTTATCCAACCTCTACCGAGCTGTATAGCTCTCAGCAACGCACACAAAGATAGAAGAATAATCAAGCAATATCATAGAGATTCTGACAGTTTATACTAGAAATACATGTGACCTTTCTTTCTTTATTTCTTTTGCCAGCCTAACTAGTTACTGTTTGGCAGCATAAAATGCAACACATAAAAGTAGCCCCTGATTACCCCCTTAACAAAATAACACAGATAGTCAAAAAATTTACATATTCATCATACTGCTATAACAACATCTTAAGATGTCATGCAAATCATTTTGCATATCAAACACTACAAAATCAAAATCAAAAAATCAAATGCGCTGATGATTTAAAACAGTCACGATTTCCCCTTCTCCCAAAACCACCGATACAAACTCCTCCACTCCTCCGCCTCATCCTCCACATAGTCCCCCACCATCTCCGCCGTCGCATTGGAATCCTCATACACATCCTCCACAACCCTCCTCTTAACATCCGCAACCCCATCTGCTACTCTCCCAATAACCCCCTTCTCACTACCACTCCCACTCCCACTCCCACTGCCCATAATCCCCTTAACAACAACTCCCCTCATATCCCCAACCTTCTCCCCCGCCCTCTCCGCAAACTCCCCCGCGCCTTCCCTCACCCCCTCCGCAAACTCCTCCGCCCGCGCCTTCGCCTTCGCCAATAACTCCTCCGGCGACGGGTACTGGCGCGCCATAACCAGCAGGAGATAATACGCACGCACCACGAGCGTGTATACCGTATCCTTCGCGAGCATGGCGATGCCATGGCTGAAGAAGCCGCGGAGGACGTCGCCGCTGAGACCTGCGTAGAGAGCTGCAGGGCCCTCGGTGCGGGCGATGGAGTGGATGGCGTGGAGGATTGTCGGCGGTGGGGCAGTAGAGGTGGAGGTGGAGGTGGCCTGCGCGCGCGTCTTGGCCATGGAGAATGGGTAAGTGAGCGAGGAGGCGATAACCTTGCTAACGGCGGCGAAGAGGAAGGTTGCAGATGCGGGTGGATGTCTGCGCTTCTCGCGTGGGAGGAGGGAGAATTTGAAGAATTCCGTGAGAAGGAAGGTGAGTGAGGGGTTTAGGGAGAGGATGAGGGAGGCGGAGTAGCCGGACCAGAGACCCCTCAGACCTTTTTCGGCGATGATGGCGGAGAGGATATCTCTCGTTGAGGAGATGTGTCCGGGTGCCTTTTGCTTCCGTGCTCCTGTTGACGATGAAGAAGAAGAAGAAGAAGAAGATAACCCTTCAACCTGCTTCCTCGTCAACACCGTCGAAATCGGCGTCGTAAGTAACTTGGTAAACGACTCTGCCAAATATCCTACAGCCAACTCATCCAACACGGGCAGAAAGCTACCATGCATCTTCAATCCCCTCGCACGCAGCCGCCTCTGTCGTAGGAACGAATACACAAGGAAAAACGCAAACGAATCCACAACGGCCTTTCCAGTCGCCTGCGTAAGCCCCGTGTATAACCCACGCAATCCGCCCTCATTCTTATAAATTTTCTTTGCGCCGTCTATAATTCCCTGATACTCCTCCTCATCATCGATATCAACATCTACACTTGCATCTGCATCCGTCCCCCCCTTCCCTTTCTGTCTTCCTTTCTCCTTCTGTCTCTCTCTCTCCCTCTCCCTCTCCCTCTCCCCCCTCAACTGCCTCTGCAACTGCAACCGCGTAACAATCAAACTAAGCGGATACGTCGAGATAGTCGACACAGCTGCCCCCGCCGCACCCGCCGCCGCCTGTCCAAGCGCCGGCAGCGCAGGACCCTTCAGGACAGCAACTTTCCAATCCTCGCTGCCCGGGCGGTATGTGTCACCTGTGGCATGACTCCTAGGGTCGTGATAGATGTGGTAGAGCTCGAAGCTTTCCTGTTGGTTTTCCCGAGGGATGTGTTAGGGACTAACTATATAATTTATTTATGATAATGTGGCTTTGTGGGGAATGAAGGAAGCGTACGATTGAAGCTTCGTAAAGCATATCCCTATCGTTCGGCATGGTGTTGGAAATGAATGAACGAACGAAAAATCAAGCTCTTGTTTTTCGATTTATGATTATGATGGTGATGAGATGACTATCGTGGGTTGTATTCAACCCGTTTCCCATAAGATTTAATTTAACATCCGGTCTCTTTCTTCCGTGCTACCTACCCCAGAACTCATGCAATGCAACGTTTGTGATCGGGGTAGAGCTGGCTCCAGCTGCGAAACCAGCTATGGATGCGGGCGGATTCTCGTTTAACCCAAGTGAATAGAATATAAATCAAGAAATAATCATCATAAATAAGAAAACCGGATGTTGAGGGATGTAGATATACATGTACCATGTACTGTACATACATATATGATTTGATTGATTTTGGTTGATTGTTGTCCGGAATCTGGATTTTGGCTGGGTTTGGGAGGTGGGGGAACCAATGACGTCGTCCGGGGTGAAAGAAAAAGTAGAGGCTGTTTTTTGGCTGTGGCCTATCCACCTGGGCATATACATTCATTCATTCAAGTATGTTATCATTATTTGAACCTGCTCTCCATTTTAATCTATACATCCATATCGAATATATTCCCGTAAAGTACTTCTTACTTTCTACAATGTTGAAAATAGTTAACTAGTTAACTACTAGATAGGGCTGGAGGCTAGTTCCGGCTCCACTCTCTCCGCAGTCAGACTGCTCCGTAATTCAATCCAAATTACGGAGGTTCATCTCAAAAGTTCCTTCCCACACTAAAAACATCACAAAAGTGTAATTTAAAGATAGCAGCATACAGAGTAGAATTAGATGATAGATTTGAATATAGCAAGCATTCTATCCTGCGTTCTATATTATATAATCTATATACAATTATCTGCGGCCTTCTTTATATTCATTCCCATCTTCTAGCTCTATAATCTTTTGAATATGAGTAGAAATCTGCTCTATCCATGCTTGTATAGTCTTCTGTGGGAGATCCTTCCAACACTGCTCCCATGCCTTAATCACCTCTGTTCAGCTCTTTGATGCACTCTTTTTTGTGATTTTGCATTTCATCCAGGGCCAGCAAGGTTCTATTGAATTAAGATCTGAAGAATTGCCTGATCAGAGCATTTGTTGAATATTGTATATATCATATATTCAGTGTTGAATATAGTGATCATGAGCAGAGGTCTTATTCTCTTGAACAATTATACCTGAGTATTCTTTTTCACACTCTTTAGTGAAGGGAAAGAGCTTTGAAATGAGAATCTTCTTTTAATATCTATATCAATTGATGCCGCTGCCCAAGCCACAGGAGAGTTTGTCAGATTTCTTATTCCATTTTCATGTAGATTTGACATCAGAGAGTTGTCAAAGATTGAGCCATCTCATATCATTTTCTATTTCTCATTTCTTCTTTAAAAGAGGCTCCAATTCTTCATTTAAAGCCTCAATATTCTTAAGAGATTGAGTCTTTTCAGCAGCAGTCTCAGGAACTCAGCAATGACAGGAGTCTTTCTTATCATAAGAAAAGCAGCCTCAAAACATGAACTCAGAAGAGTCTTTTCATCATTCATAAATACAACTTTGTACAAAGATCTCATCTTTGATTCATCATATTTAATATTCACTGTGTTGATGAAGAAGAATAACAGAGGTTTCATCAGATCAAATAATCAATTTCCAATTCTCAAGAGTTCAATTCTTATATAGTAGACAGAATTGAAGTTGATCTTCTTTCATTCTCTTAGTCAAATCAGACTTTCTTGTTGATTTCATCTTTTAAAATTCAGCTGCTCTCAGAATCCTCTGGATTGTTTTGACTGAAATATTGAATTCTTCTTGACTGAGTTCACTCACAATATCAGTACAGGTTTTCTTACAGCCATAGTAATCAATTCACATCTTGGAAATAATCTGTTGTTGAACTTCAGGTGTCTGTTTGAAAGATCTGTCAGAGTGAGAAGCATCTTTGAGATAGATATTCTTAATGACAATGAGTTGAATATTTGAATCAAATCCTCATTTGATTGCACAGACATATATAAGATTGATTATACAAATGAATATGTCAGTAATACCAGATATTTCAAGAAAGATCTTTTGAGCAATAGATTTAAGAGTAATCACTAGAGAACATGTTGCAATATCAGTATTAGAAGCCATCTTGACAAGCAATAATTTAATGAGAAAGGAAAATATCATTCTTACTGCAGATTTGAACATATTAATGATGAAGCAGATTTGTGGGAAATTCAATTCAGTGGTGTATATAGCGGCGAATATAGTGCCTTGGCGGGTAAGAACTTTTGACATCAACCTCCGTACATGTACTCCATACTCCATACAAGAAGGGCAATATCAAGAATGAAACAAGATCGGAGTGATTTCTGCAAGGAATCTTAACTAACTAAACATTCTCAAAAAATCACCAATAGTCAGTCTCAGTACACCTCGCTCTACGATCCGTATCTACTATAGATTCTCAGAAAAACCCCCGAGCAAAACATGAAGACATCTTTTTCACTCTATGAACCACAAAAAGTGGCATGATGGCACAAGTAAATTTTGTACGGTTAAGTTTACCGGTACATTCCGTGATCAATTCCAATTCCTCCCCCCAGTTTTCAAAAAGAAAAAACAAAAAGAGTATAAATCCATAAAGCTATCATATCATTGCCCCCTACCCAACCCCCCCCCCCTCCCCCTTGGCCACACCAAACCCTAATTTTCCAAACCTTAGCCAACGCGTATAATTCGTAGAACCAAGTCCCTCCCCCTTGTCAGCGTCCTTCTTGCCCACAATGGCACACACGTATATAGGGATCGCCAACGTGGGTGGAGAAGACAGGAAACCATCCAAGCAAAACTGAAAACCCCCCCGTCAAGACGCCCAAGTAAACCACCCAAAATAAAAAAAGGGGTCTCGCAAAATATAAATAAAAAAACCCAAGAACGTCGTTTTAGGCTCAAAAATATCTATCCACCAAACCCATAAAGCGTCCGTCCCTGTCTCTTCAACGCATAGACAACATCCAGCGACGTGACAGTCTTGCGCTTCGCATGCTCGGTATACGTGACCGCATCGCGAATGACGGATTCAAGGAACGATTTCAGCACGCCGCGGGTTTCTTCGTAGATCACTGTTTTTCATCATTAACATTTAATCATTAATTATGCCACGTATTAAGTGAAGTTGGGGTGAAGTAGTAGGGAAGGGAAGGGGAGGGATATATATATACGTACTTGCAGAGATACGCTTGACACCGCCACGACGGGCTAGACGGCGGATGGCAGGCTTGGTGATGCCCTGGATGTTATCGCGGAGGATCTTGCGGTGGCGCTTTGCGCCGCCCTTGCCGAGACCCTTGCCGCCTTTTCCGCCTGTTGGTTATGATGGTTGTTGTTAGTTGGTTTGTTTACTAATATATATATATATATATATATCCATGGATATATTTATTGTAGTTGATGGTGATGTGCTCAAGGGTTGAGTTGTTGTCGTCAGTCGTCAGCCATCATCAAATTAATCGTGCGATGAATTTGAGTTATATATATAAAATGAACATGAACAATGAACATTATTTTTATATATATATATATAGGACGATGTTTCTTTTTCTTCTTTTCCTTTAATGATTGAGCGATGGAAGAAGTATATCTTATCATGTTGTCGTGGCGTCATGCATGAGCTGGAATAGGCATAGCAGTGCCAAGACACCCGAGTGTACACTCCAGGCACCACACGACACATGAACATCTGACTGACAACGACGATAACAACGACAACGACAACAACAATGAAGAAAGAAAACACAAGCAACGCGACAAAATATGATCAAAAAGAATGAAAGAAGATACTTACGTCCAGTCATGATTTATCGAAGAAGAAAAAAAAAGGATAAACGTGGATGCGTGATGAGATAAGTTGATAAATGTGTGCGCGATCTTTTTTTGTAGAGGAAAAGTGGATGTTGAGAGGGGAAGGAAAAAGAAGAAATGAAGAAGATGGGGCAAGGGTATATATATGTATAGGAAATAATAAGAGTTCCGTTCACTGCTGTTGGACGTACGTAGGGATTAACCGGGATTCCGAAGAAAGAATTCCAAAAGGAAAGGGGGGTGACTAAGCTAGAGGGGGGGGGTTTTGAATTAAATTAAAATTTCCCCCAGCAAAATGGGCGCAGTTGATTGTCTCTTATGGCATGCTGCTTTCCAGACGTTCTTAAGGGAACCTTGGAAGGAAT